>VZSR01000257.1:3302304-3343274 GCA_013398615.1 Brachypodius melanocephalos | reverse complement strand
TCATAGGCTATATGCAAATATAGTAGGAGTGGTGTTCTGTATCGGTTGGTTACTGTAAGTTAGAATATTCAATAGAGAAGGAGATAAAACTGTAATGCAAGAGGCCCTCGCCCCTGCTGCCCCCTCTCTTGGCCAGCTCTTGTCCTCCCTCTTGGCCCTCTCCCTTTTGCCCTCTCTTGGTCCTCTCCCTTTTGCCCTCTGTGAACTACTCTCTCCCTCTCTTTTGCCCACTCCTTCTCGGACCCTTCTTTGAGCTGGATGCTCTAAGCAGGGTCCCCCCGAACCTCCCTACAATAAAACCATGTGTTCCAGAGCAACCCTGTCTCCGGAGAGTTCTGTCCCATGCTGCTACCATCTCCCACAATTTAACAATTCCCACCTAGCACCCACTTACTGTGTTATAATTGGGGCAAAGGAGTGCATGTGTTGCTCCTCGGGGATGTGTTCACAGCTGCTTTTAGGACTTATTATGGAAATTGGTTGTTGTCCCCTGATATCAAATCAAACCTCAAACCTGGAAAACAGACTTTTTAATTACAACGAACAATATCTTATTCTGGTTACTTTGTCATTCCAGATACCCAAGGCTCTGGAGTTTCTCAACCAGACTATAGTTTACTTCTTCCATTCTTACCCCAAACATAATTATTTCATTTTCAAGATTTGACTGCTGCTTTCAGTGTAATAAAAAAACGGGGGAGAGAGAAGGAAAAAAAAAACTGATCCAGGAACCTAAGTAAAGTTGGGGGTCTGCAGGCAGCAGATGGAGAACAAACACAGACCATTAGAAACAGTGTGAACTCAGTGTCAGCAGGAAAGTAAATGTAGCTTCCTCTATGGAAAATACATTTGCATTGACTTAATGAGCTTTGTTTAAGAGAAAAGGCAAACTTTAGGCTGCAGAGTTCTTTCTTGTTTCCCTTGAAAGTTTGTGAATACAGATTTAAGGCATTTCATAACTATATAATTTAAATAAATGACAAACAAATGGAAAATTAAATGTACTATAACTCTACAAAGCCCCTCTCAAGCATGTATCTATACAGTATCCAGCATAATGACATCCTTGTCTGTGACTGGCCATAGCTTCCCATGGCACCTCTCTGTTACAAATAGCAAATAACAAAATAGAAAACTGACTTGTGAATATGTCCAAAATCTAAATTTAAAAGGTAGGGTGAGATTTTACGGTGCAAACAAGTGTCTCAGGAATGTTGTTAGATCTCCTCTTGCAAAAGTTGATTTGAAGTGTTTGATCCATCCCCTGGTCCCTCTGGGGTTACTGTCTATGTGGCTGAACCATGACCTGTTCACTGGCAATCATTTGTGTCAATGTAATCTGACACTTCAACTCTGGGGTGAAACCCTCCAGGGAAGAAGTACTAACCATGGATTAACAGCAGTGAAAGAAGTTATGTCTATGCATGAAGTCTGAATATTAATTATTTTCAGACTGTTTTAGACTTTAACCCATTTATTTTACTGGAAATAAAATATTTGTATATAGATTTTAGCACCATGGTCACTGACTACTTTTGTATACTGGACAAAAATGAACATGAAATTATGGTAACCTGCTCTAAATTCGCTGGGTTTTGTGAAAAGGAAAAACAGCAAATTATAATGTAATCTAATATCAGGCAGACATTTGATTTATGGTATAATAGACATATACACAAACAGACAAAAAAAAAGCCACCAGAAGCACTTGAAGCACTTGAATGTACAGGAAAAAGAAGTGAACCATTAAAAAAAAAAAAAAAAAAGAGAGAGAGAGAGAGAGAGAGAGAGAGAGAGAGAGAGAGAAGGCAAAAACCTACATTCATTAAGGATTCCCTAATCAGTCTAAGAGGTCTATGTATCCAGAGGAGAGCAGCAGAAGCATTAAAGATGGATGATCAATATAAAATAGGCAGTTCTTGTGAGCAGTGACTTTGGCATTTAAAAGTTCAGAGATCGCTGGGGGGAAATTAACCTCTATGCAGTGTTCTGTAACAAGGAAATTTAAAAAAATATTCTGGGCATGTTGCCTGAAAAATTACAAGACTATAACATTAGATATGAAAATAAATAAAATTCAAAGCAATCAGAAATGCCTACATGTTTTTCCTTCACAGCAGCAACAAGAAATCACATCTTGTGAACATGTAACTGATATAGAACATAATTCTGCAGACACTTCCAAGAGTATAGAAGCTGACTCATGCAAGTAAAAGCTTGCATGAGTTGTGTGTTCAGCAAGGCAGGTAACAAATTCAGTGCATGATAATGAAGACTTCCAACCTGTTGGGCAGTAGAACAGGTTATTTTGGCATCCCTAACACCCATTTCATTTTGATGTGCTGCCAAGAATGGATTTACAACAGCTCTCTGAAACTGCTGGTCGTGATACCCACATTGCTTCACACCTAAATGAAGGTAATGTCCTTTTATTTCAAAATAGCTGAAACAATTGAACCAGCCCCAGAAGAGGTTCAGGGAAAATGGATAGTAATGCTGTGTGGGGTTTTTTCCAAGGGTCTGATAAAGGTGGGAGAGGTGAAAGACTGGTTTATATGGCAGGACGAATAAGAGATTAAAAGCAGAAACACTGCAAGAGAATAGCAAAGCCATTACAGGCTGTCATTGGATTTTTTCCTGCTACTTTTCTTTTGCATAATCTTCAGAAAAGAGACAGCAAAATAGCATGGTTGCTATGAAACTGCTTCCTGCTGTTTGGTTACTCTCTATCTACAGGATGCAAGAACAGGATGGCAGAAAAAAACCCAACAAAACCCAGCCACCTTCATCACCACTGTCTTCTCCTGGGTGACAACCTGCAACAGCCTGACTATAAGGGTAACTGTAGGAAGATGAAAAGATAGCATGGTGAAAGGGTGAGGCTGTTTTCAAGAAAGAAAACGTTGAGCTGTTCTTATAATTTAGGACGGGGGAAACTAAATGCTTGCAAAAAGAAGTCCCTTGAGCATTGTGATCTGAAAAAATTAAAGTAAGAGTTGATTGTTTCATGGAAGGAATTGAGCAATTTCAAAGTTTCCACGGAAAACAAAACTAATTCCATGATAACATTGATTGCTGGAAAGCAGCAGCAACCCCCCAGCCATGCAGAAAAGACAAGTTGCATCACCCGCTGTTGAAAGCAGCAAGACAGACCGGGAGAGTGGAACAATTTCTCCAGAAAAATGGAAGTCAAAAAAGAGCTTTGGTCAGCCAACTCTCTCCTGCAGCTACAGCCATCCCCTTAGTTGATGCAATGGTCCCCTCTCTTCCTCTTTCCACTGGAGAAGAGGTCAGAAGTGTCTGACCGAGCCCCAGGCAGACACAGTTCATTCACCTAAAAGACCTCCCAAAAGAGGGTTTCCCTAGGGATGTGACCCAAACCAGTGAAAACATATGAACTTTACTGTCTACACCCACAGATGTTGGAGCACCTGTTGGTCTTTGTTACTCACACAACAAAATCTATGGCTGGGAAGTCTCCTGAATTTTGCAGTTGGCCTGTTTCTGATAATTTATTTTGCAACCACCAAGTGGTAACTTGGTCCTTGCAGTCAGCTGCTCACTTGCTAGATTAGGCTGTTGCTCCACAAATTTAGACATCCAGTGATGTCTAAGTGTGAATAAAAACACACCAGAAAGTCGCCTTCCCTCCAGTCTTTTGACTCTCCTTTGGAAGCAGAGCAGCGAGTGCAGCAATGCCCAGCATGTTACACCAACTCAAGGTTTAGCGGTGCTCAGAGCTCCACAAAGCATTAGACAATCAGTATTCTGAAAGCCTGCCTAAGGAGACAGCAGAAAATAAGTATTATCATTCTCATTGTGGTCGCAAATGGAGCCTCAGAGGGATTACATGACCTGCTCATGGTCAGACAGGTGATATCTTGCACAGCTAACTTGTAAATCCAAACCATCAAATTACCAGTCTAACATCTTAATAACCAAGTCACTCTTCTTCAGTTCTTTGCAAGTTTGTCACTGAAGCTGATGTAGAACTGTAAAGTTTTCTCCCATTTTTTCCAGTGTCCCTCAGTCTTTTCCAGTCAGATGCAGAGAGGCTACAAGGCACTGTGTACATCCCACTCCCCTGCGGGCTCGCAGATGTTGAGGAATACATTCGGTGCAGGTAGCTGGGTGATGCCGGTGATGAGAGCCCGACAAGAGGCCGTGAACTGCCGCCCTTTGCATAACAAAGGGCCCGGGGTCCTGTGGCGCCGGCAAGGGGACCGGACACTCAGACACTGCAGGAGCCGGTGGCTCCAGACTTCCACGCGCATAGATTTTAAGGGCATAAAAACTCCAGTTTCCTTTGTTCAGGGTCCCACCACGAAGGCTCTGTCTCGAGCTGTTATTCTGTTGTTGAACCGAGATTAAATTATTTTAAGGATTCAGACGCCTGAGGCTCTGCCGTGGGAAACCTGGGGTCGAGCCAGTAAGGAAACCTGGTCTGACTGTGAGTGGGACGAGTGTAGGGAGTCAAGGGAAGCTCGAGAGAGCTCACTGAACTTCCCTTGGCCCCAGCTCAGACTGGGACTGCCAGAGCGGCTCCTGATGGTCGGGCGGGAAAGTTTCCTTAAAACACATACAGCCCAGAGCTCTGAGATGAAGACGAAGGACCCTGCCTATTAGAAATTTCATTCTATTTATTCTTTTAACTGGCTACAGTGTTTTCTATGTATCTATATAACTATGTTTGTGTACCTAAAGCTCCCCATTTGTAGAGGTTTAAGATCAAAAAGATGAAAATGTAGTCAAAGCGTTTCACTGAAAGTAGTTATCAAAAGAAAGTAAATCAAAGACCATGGAGACACATTTGGCAGAGTATGAGGAAACTGCTCAGAATTTTGCTTGAAAGAGTCATGCAGAAGAGCAAGTTCAGACTAGTTTGGAGAGACAGTAACAAGAAAACCATGTTCATCTTGTTCTATTTCGAATCAGAGGCCAATGAGTGATTTCTCATTTTTTGTGGAAGTGCTGTTTTCTACCCTAACTAATCCTAGCAGAAATTTAACAGCACAAACGCTTGATGCAGAGACAAAAAATGCTACAGGCACCTCCAGACATCAAGTAACCCACCATATTCTGAGGGCTCATCCTGCCCTGATGGTGGTGGCAGAGGTCAGACTGGAGAGAAACAGTGGTCGAAAGTTGTTTGAACTGCAAATACAAATGATAGAAAGCAATAACACTGCCTACATGAAGCATGAATGCAATCATCTGCCTACGCTGGCCTCTCTCTCACAGGGAGAAAGAGGGGATGGAGCAGGAGACATTCGAACCCTGTCGAGAGGGATTTCTCACCGCCCTGAACACTACACGTTGCCAGTGTCATTCCTGTAAACATTTTGCTTCCCGCGGTTCCTCTCCTTTCAGGATTTCGTTGTTATCGTTCTGGAGAAGCCTGAGGCGCTTTGTCCTGAGGCGGAGCAGCTTCGGGAGGGAAGGGAAAGCAAGGGAGCAGCCGCGCTGCCGCTCGCGTGTGCCAGAGCCCCATCTCCGGTCCTGGGCGTCCCTCTAGAGGTGAAACAGCAGCCTCGTCCCCGAGTCCCCTTATTCACAGACATCCCTGTCGGGCTGGCAAGCAGGGATAGGAGTGTGAGCTCTGAGAAGTTGGCACGTATCCGAGCAGGTCTCACTGAGCTGCAACAAACTATCGGGTTGTAGTCGGCATCGAGTGGCATCGCCATAACCCTACCCGGGAGTGAGCACGGGCTCTGCTGCTGCGCCCAGCCCTGCTCGCCCCCAGCTCCTTAAACCCCGAGGCTGAAGATTCCAATATACTAAATAAGAATTACTATGCTCGATGGGCTATTTCTTTTCCCATACGTTCGTCCCTTTCCCCTACAGCATTCATGTCTGAATAAAGGGAAAATAAAATCACTTGAAGAAGGACTGTTATGTGAATAAACAAAATGACTATTAACAGTGTTTGTTGACATTTTATATCATCTAACCTGTTTAATTACAGTCAGGAAAAATATGTGTGTATGTATATATAAATAAATATATAAATAAATATATAAGGAATATTAGATCTTTTGCTTCTTTCTTACAGTGATTACATATTGATCACAAGTTCCTCAAGAGAAGAGATAGCAACAGAAGTTCTTTGTCTGATTGCTCTGCTGCCAATTGACAGCATTTCACAGTCTGGGTGCCCAATTTCACACAGACGTACACACACGAATACATTTGCCTCTGTTCTGCAGTCACACACAGTCAGTGGAGCTCTAAGCCACCAGCTTGTCACTTACTGTTACCAATGAACTGTGCAGTTCAAATCAGCAAGGCACCCAAGGGAGTTGTAAAGGATTTTGCCATTGCATTTCAGGGGAACTGAGCTGGGTCCTTGGTGAAGAGCACAGAAAAAACTGTACACGTACAAACCTGGAAGCCACAGCTGACACAAGGCAAGGACCACTGCCTTGCACTGTGCCTACCCAGGCTGTGGCAATCTATCTGGGAGTGCAGGGACTCAGTCACAGACTGCATTGCTCCAAACCTGAGCCTTTGCTATCACCACTAGTTTCTCACCACAGCCCTTCACTAGATCCCAACCAATCTAAGCATTGTGGGAGACTTTCCAGGGTATATGTTCTGGAGCCAGATGTCCATACCAGCCTTTTTCAAATCAATATGTGACTATCTAGCAAAATCAAACATTTGTGCACAGGCACAAGACAAATTCATAAAAAGCCACAAAATTCTCCAGCACCCTTTCACTGAAGTGGCTAATCCCAATGGCACACACAAGGTATCCACCAGTGTATGGATGGTTCTGTACCTAGAATGACAGGAAATTCAAGAATCTACCAATTCACTTACATATGAAGATGATCCTGAAACCAAGACATTCCCACGAACTCTCAGAGTTGAAATTACTTTCAACTTGTGAACACTTAATCATTTCTGTATCTTTTACAATAGCACTCTGTATATTGTAACCCTGTTTCAAGTGAGGTACTTCAAAATACTTTGCACACAAACAAACCTGACAGGCTTCCTCGTAGCATCCACCTGGCTAAATTTTTGTCCACAGCACATTGAAGCCACCTGGCTTTTCTTTTACACCGAGGCAAGCAGTTTTAAATCATACTGCATTATCAAGAGCCTGCAAATGACCTGTAATCTGTCATAGCTTCCTATTCAGTAACTGAACTCAGTCTTGGAATTTAAATCCCTAAGAAGCCTACAAAAAATTGTGGGTCTACATCAAATTATTGTGAAGTAAAAGTTGCCTGGTTTTGCTCCTCTCTCCTCCTTCTTATTACAAAACTCATCCCTTACTGAGTGACTTTGGTTTCTGCATGCAACACCTTCATTAATGGAAACTAATACATATACATATTAATCTACCCAGCTATTTTTGCTAACAACATTCAATGCCTTCTTTTAAAATATGTGAATGGGGCTAATTCTAGATATACAACTCAAAAGGCTCTGCTAGTAGGAAGAAACCTGCAGCAATGGTTAAAGAGAGTTAAGAAGAGGGCTTGCGTTTCATTTGTTGTTTTTAATAAATTGTTTCCTTCTCCTGTTTAAACCAGGACATTGTGTGAATACTACTGAAAGAACAGCATCATTAGATACTATTGGAGAATTAGAAAGCAAGTGGCAGTGCTAGATTTGACAGCTCCATAAACAGAAACATTACATTATCAGTCAAAGGGCCATGGCAAGCTCAGCAAATTTCAGCCCAGAGCCTTCATCATTCTCAGCTAGGGTTTCACGAGTAGAAGTCACAACAGTTCTCACATTTGTGCTTGTCTGTGCTCTTCCTAAATACTGATCCTCAAAGCAGCCCCCATACTCTCTGAAATCCCTTTGATTCATATTGCCAAAAGCTTGCAGGCAGTTACTGTCACAGTGTGTGGGAACACACTGAGGATGGAAGATCCACTAAAGCCACAAGCCACACTAACACAAAGAGCATCCTTACGGTTTCCAAATAACTGCTCTTTCTGTGTCAGGTGGGATACCCTTAGTGTCAATTGGCAATTGATGTTGTCTCTAAACCTTTTAAATGGCATGCATATAAAATTATTCAATCCTCTGTTTCTAAAAGATTTATTTTACTCAATTATATCATTAATATCCCAGGTAAATAGGCTCTGTGAGAGAAAGAGCTACATTCAGATTACAGCTATTCCTATAACTGAGAATAGGAAAGGTACCAGAACTGTTTCTGCTTCGTGTGGTACTGAAGGTAATAAATTATTTAGTAAACACTGTACAGGTCTGACAACTTAAGAAAAAAAATTCTCAGTATCAAAACCTCAACTGACTTCAGTGGGAACAGAACCAAACTGTTGCAGTAACCAGAATCAGTTTTTAAAATCTGGATTATGGGTAGCCCTCAATTAAACCTTGGTGATGATATGCTTATGACATGTTTAAATTATGCTAATACAGCCTTTGAATGTTTTATCAGTTCCACTGAGCAACCTGGCTGTTTCCCAGCTGGTTGGAAGCAGGTCAAAGTCAGGCAATGCTTCCAGGGCAGGCTCCTGCCAGACATGAGTAATTACCCTGGAATCTTACTCCTAAAAACTCTTTCTAAATGATGTGAAAAATAGTCCATGTTAAACTGCATTTTACAAATTGACATTTTCTCTCCATATCAGGCTCTTAGTTAAGTAGTTCATAGGAAAACTCTGGCTGTAATTGTACCTTTTATTCCTGTTTCAGACAGTAGCTAAAAACAGTAAGGCAAGACAAGGACTGTGTTCCTCTACAATGCTGCTCAGCTCATTTGGGTGCTGATACAGCTAAATAAAGGTGATGATTCCATGACACTATAAAATTAATCTTGATACATTTATATAGATTTGTGTTGCAAATAATTCAATCTTGAAAATGGTTGAAAACAGATGCAATGCAAGCATCTGTTTTCAACTTCTGCATCCATATATCCACTTTTCCTACTCATATATTGCTGGCTTGCTTCCTCATTTTCTCTGCCTAAATTATGTCTTAAGAAGTGAATTGTACATTACCATTATTAAATTTTACATCATGACCTCAGTAGTTTCATGAGAAACACAAACTTCCAGTCAAAGGGAACAAGGACAGTGAAATAATGTTTCTCCTGTTGTGAGGGGGACGTTGTTGCTATGCTGTCAATTCACTTTGCGTTCTGTAGCCTCAAGAGTATTTCACTGCTTGCCCTCATTTAACTGCAGACCATTCATCAGTCAAAAATGTATATTTTGGCTTTGGAAAGTACTCACAAACCACTAGAGAAAAGCCATGAAATAATATTCAGTATGACCTATTCTGAACTCAGAAGCAAACCCAGTAGATTCTTTTGTTACTTCTTCTTTTTCTAAGAATTCAGTTAATCTGTATAAAAGATCCACAAAGTTGATCAATAAAGATGTAATTTTATCTTTTTAAAATAATTTCAGTTTTCAAACTCCTCTGTTGATTGTTAAAAAAAAAAAAATCTAAGCCTTGTCTTTTTGTTTCCAGTAACTACATTAATAGTTGCTCTATCTCATGTCACCTCATGCTACTAATTTAATTTCAATTTAGCATTTAGGTGAGCATGATTTGAGGTATTATTTGCATCCAGTGATTGTATGGTGCTAGTGTCACTTTGGGCCACAGCTAACTAACAGTTTTTACAGAACAAGGAGGTGAAACTCAAATACCCAGGATGCAAATGTTCTTATCCATTGCTAAGACCAGGCTTCCACAAGCACTACCACAGATCTGTGGCTGTTGGATCAGTCAGCAGCAGAAATTTGAGCAACAGAAGGATCTACATGGATTACATTTAGATGTGATAGAAATAGATATATGTCTCTGATAGACAGAGCTCATACTGGCTTTATATTTTTACATGAGCTTTCAGGGACTGTCAGAGGACAGGTGATTCCTGTTCTTGTACAATGTAAATGTTGCACTACGAGACAACTGTTAACATAAACAGCACAAGAATAACCCAATAAATGTTTTAAATAAAGCTGAACTATCAGAGAAACCTAATGCCAGATCAAAGTTTTGGGTTTCTGCAGCAGCACACTTTTAAACTACTCGTACAAATCCAAAAGTTGAATTTAATATTTTGTTAAGCCCTCACCCAAATTGGTTCTAGCATCTCCATGTCTGCAGCATTACACCTCTGATTTTTGTAAGTAATGTGGGTGGGTTTTTTAATTTCACTTCTAGTTTATCACCATGGAAGTGCTTCGCTGAAACCTTAAAAAAACATCATTAGGCAGTAAAACCTAAAGGTTGGAAAAGTCAGTCTAATCTGACATGTTTTTTTTCTCCACATTTAACTCCTGTGATCTAACAGATATGTTGAACTAGCAATGAATACCTGAAGCTGTTTGAACCACCAACTTTTCCATGGTGACCCCAACCAAGCACAATATCAGTGTCTGAGCACTGCTTTGAACATCCATCCCTAAGGATTTACCAGTTCATGGTCAATCCTATTAATCATCTGTTTCTGCTCTTCTCCAACTCCATCCCACCATATGCCCCATCCCAATCATCTGCAGTCCCATATTCACACCAACATGGCTGAGGTGCATTTCCCTTCACCTTCTGCAGTCCAGAGCTCTTGCTCCCCTACAACATCATGGAGACATAAAAAGCCAATTTTGAGCAGTAAACACACTAATGCATGCTCAGGATAACTTTAAAAGGCACTGTTTATGTTCATGAAACCTTTAAAGGAAGATCAGAACCCAGTTCAATTCAATTCTGACAGTTATTTACAGAAAACAACAGTGAACCAGCAATAATACCACTTGGCTTTTACAGCTAAGTAACATGGTAAATTACAAACTGCAGATGTAGTTTCAAATGGCAAACTCCAAAGAATTCTACAGACATTTTTAAGCAAAGAGTAATTTACAAATTACTCTCAAAAACAAACATCCACAAAACAAACACCCAGCAGTACCAATCAGCTTATTTCTTACAAGCAATACCCACTCTAATCACAGTCACATACTAGGCAAAGTAATGTTTCAAACACAAAGATTGACTTTTACCATCTGTTTTGAAATTGTTTGACCACCACTTAACGAAAAAACACAAGCTGGCATTTCATAAGACCGAGGCCATTAGTGAGAAGAGAAACATGAAGTGCTAGTTTGTTTTCTTGCCAAAGAGAATTTTGTACAAATTTAAGATATGGTAGTGTATGAGTGTTTCATGGATATTGTTTATTTACCATATTGATATCTCTAATTTCAGTCTGAGATTTATATATTTTTTCATATGCAGTGTTTTGCATTCAAAATGCTGAGCAAATATGACTCCATTTTGCAAGCAGCACAAAAGAGATGATCCTTACACATTGTTCTTCAAAGTAATTTTGAATGGGATAGGAAAATGAATATATGGACTCCTTTGAAATTGTGCACATGACCACAGCAACGTGCAAAGGAACTAAACAGAGCCCACAGATGCACACTGACTCTTGACAGCACTTTTCCCCCAACTCTGAGGATGATTAAAGCATAAAATGAGCAATGCCTCACCAGTTCCTCCCATCTCTTACACAGCAGTTGTGGAGATAGGTTCTGCTCTAAGAGGAGAAGGCAATCTTAATACTGCCTGTTATTGTCAGAGAACCAGTCAGTGCTGACTAATTTCAACAGAAAAAAAACATCTTCTACTGAACCCTTCCTCCCACGGGTTGTTAACTACTTGTTAAAGGCATTGTTTTTCTGCCTGTGTTCATCAAACACATGTCCCAGAGTCTAATTCAAAATGGGGGTCACAATTTCAGATGGGAGTACCACTGGCAACGAGCTGTGAAACCAAACATTTTAGGTTCATTTTACCCTTCCACCCAGAGATTCTTTCAAATGGATTGATCATTTAAAATACTTGTCAAACCAGTTATCACAGTGCTTTTCCAAATATCCAAATGGAAGTATGTTTCTGCCTTTTTAATAATGCAGTGGGTGTAATGAGTCACAGTGTAATGAGTGAAAATAAAGAGTACTGACTCACGTCTATTAAAACATGTCTTGACTAGATGTCTTGTGAGTAGGTGATTACACACTAAACGGCATGAGGATTTTAGGAAGCAGAAGTGAAGGTCTTGTTTGTCAATAAACCTCAAGAAAGATACATCCACACTATCTATATGTGATATTGTTAATCAATTCCTTCAACATGTGACCATGTGCCTGACAGTAAAATGTGTCCCAAACATATAAAAATCTCAAATTCTTTCAGCACAGTAAGATGTTTACATTAGGAGCCCCTGGGCTCTGGCTGTCATGCATCAGACACTGATGTAGAATGAGATCTCAAACCTCATTGTCATCTATGATCATGTTGGGAATCACTATTCCTCCTTACTGTAGCCCCAAACCACAGGCTCATCCCTAACAACACAACTGATTAAGGTGCAGTACTTCTGAATAATGGTGCACAATGCTTTGAACACAGGTAAACCCTGTGAGATTTGGCAGGATTTACCCCAGCCCCAAATCTGCTGAAATTTATCATTCTTCATATTTGGCCAGGCTTTTTTGTTTGTTTGCTTTGTGGACAGAGAATAAACCATGCTGTGACCCTGGCAAACATCCTGGAGGGAGCACAACACAGACCAGCCAGCACTGCAGGGAAGCTGAAGGCTCCTACAGCAGCAAGATGAACAAGAGTCAACAGAATGCTCTGGCACTGAAGAAGGCTGACAGCATTTGGCCTGCGTTAACAGAGCTGTAGCAAAAGAAGCAAAAGAAGTTATTTTTACCATTTACTTATTGCTTGTTGAATTATCTAGAATACTGCATCCAGTTTTGGGACACCTTCCTCCCCCCAGTACAACAAAGACATTGACTAACTGGAGCAAACCCATCAGAAGGTCCTAAGATTGTTAGAGATGGAAGCATTTGCCTTTTAAAGAGAAGCTGAGTGATCTGGGCTTGTTCAGCCCAGAGAAGATACAGCTCCAGAAGGATTTTGGAGTAGCCTTCTCTAAACTAAAAATAAATGCCTTTCTCTGCACATCTCTGCCCTAATTCTGTGCATGTAAATCCCAACAGATGAAACTGGCTTACCAAGTGCTCTGAACAAACAACAATAATTTTAGTTACTTTCACTAGCAGCAATTGGCTGTTCATTAGGAAGAAACTGGAAGTGTGAAGTTTTCCACTTGTGCTGCTGCTGGAATGGAACCCCACTAGTTAAGTAGTTGAACAAGAAGCACCACAAAGCTAAGTGCCCCCATCCCACATCTGCAGGCAATTCTCCTCCTGGGCCACCCCTAGCAGACAAAAGCATTAACTTTGTGGTGCTCTGTCTGGGCTGCCTCCTAATTTGACAGCACTAGATATTATATTTAAAAAAAAAAAAATCTGTGATGGACCTTAAGTTTGCAATAAAAAAGAATAAGCCAGTTTGCCCTACTTAAATTCTATGGATACAAGTAAATCAAAACATTTGACAGGAACAACTGCGTATTCCTAACTGCTCTCCCCCCACCCCTGAGCTAACTGCACGACAAATAACCTTTACTAAATTCCAGTCAAATGAGCTGAAGACCTCCAAGCAGGAAATACATTTGCTTTAGATTCAAAATTCCTCCCATCTTTTTAGTTGCTGACAACCATGAGTGCGACTTACAGAAAAGAACAATCCCCCAGTACAACTTACATCTACCAACACCCTTCCACTTATATGAATGTTTCCTTCATCCAACACATTATCAAAAACATATACATTTATCCTAATGCCAAATAAAACATTCATGGGTGCACATTTTTATAATAGCTTTCCAGAAGATGGGAAAATACTTAAAGCCAAATTATTCATTAAAGTGCTTCATGAAAAGCATGTATTGCTCAGGCCTGAGCATTCTCAGATGGTTTCTATGTTAACAGCCATATTAACAACTAAAGTCAACAGTTCCAAAGGATATTTACCAGCTCAGATCAAATCTATAATTCACATTTCAGTAGCTATTCTGAGAATTCAAATCCCCAGACAACTTTGAAAATCCTATCCATGGAGTACCTTTAGCATTCAATACAAGATTTACAAATACAACCCCGGAGTATTTTCTGTAGGAGACTTCTTTCATTAATCCTTCTGAAGTGTTAAGACTTTTTACCAACATGGCACATTTTATCTACCATCATGCTGCAAAAGAGCTCTATGAGCAGTTACAGTCCTGTCTTCAGGGTGATTCATTCCCTTTAATTAAATGCCCTTGAAATATTACTGCTATGAATGTCATCAGATGCAGCCTTTGTTTGAAAATAAGATCAAGAGGGACAGAACAAAAGCAGAGCTAACTTTCTCAGCCCCAAGACACTCAGGAACTAAGTTTGGATTTTTTTTTAAATAATTCTCAGTTCTACAAGACTGAGAATCCCTTACATTTTAATTCCAAAAACTAAGTCCTTCCAAAATGCCTTTTAAGGAATTACCATGTCTTTATTCAGATGAGAATGACCAAGGAGCAACAAAACAAAAGCAAGAACCAATAAACAAAACCCACAATTAACATAGCAATTGAGCCATTATTTAAACGTTTCCTTCAGTGCTATGTCACCCCAGAATTTAGCTTCCATCCTGGGTGCTGATTGTGTGTTGATTAATCTCATTCTGCCAGTCAAGATAAATCCGAACTTCAAAGATGTATCTTATGACAAGGGGCACAGAAGTAGAACAGTGTCAGTCTTTAGAAACTTGTTCTTTGTGGCTGAGGTACCATTAAAACTAAGAACCAGAAACAGATCCTTTTATACTGGGAGGGGTAAATGGGTTCTCATGTGGTTTGCAGGATCAGAGCATACTTCCAAGTTCTTAATTTGTATTTTAAAATTCACATTTCTTTTTTCACAGGCCAAGAGGAACCATCAGAAGAAAACTAGGGGAGGAAAAAGCAGTTTAAACACATAAATACATGCATCAACTCCTGAGATACAGATCTAACCTCCCAGTAACTACAAAGAGAAGACAGTTCACCCACCATGTCTGAAACCGTGTTAGGACTATAACCTGTGAATTACAGATCCATAAATTGTAAGACTTTTGCAGCATCCTCTTCAGAAGATTCCAGTAAAAATGTTACAGGGATTTTAGTCCAGATTTCACCGGTTACATTCTAGCCTATTTTGGATGTAGTTCAGGGTAATAACTTTTCTTGATGAGTTCCAAGAATAACGGTATTTCTTGCTACTTGGCACCTTTTCAAAGCACAGACAGCAGCTCTCACAGCCAACTTAATTCCCCTCCTGAGACACATATTTGCTTAGGTGATCGAGGGTCATTTACAGAAAGAGGATACCAATTTCAAAATGGTTCCATAACATTTAATTCTGCTGTTTTCTCAAGTTCTGTATACTACACATACTTCACGCTTTCAGTTTCTTGCTAAGAAAATGTAACTATTGCCACTGAAAGTCATGTTTAATATCCTCTGTTTATCCTAAGGACTCACTGAGTTGGTTTTTGTTCTATCCTGACTTACACTCAGGGGACTAAGGTAGGAATACTTAAAACACTCTACACAGCCTTGACCATTAAAAGTAGATGAAATCTGGACTGGTTAGAAAAACTCAACTGGTTAGTACACTTAGGATTGATTATAAGGCATGCAGAGAAGATGTATTAACCTATTCTCATTACAGCTGTGCTACTCCCATTCAAACCCCAAAACTGTGATCTTGCAAACAATCAGCCTCAGTTCGGTACTCCAAGACTGTTTTCAAATCTTCCAGCTGGGGCTAAGGCATAAACTGAGGTCATAGAATACCAAGTTGGAAGGGGAGCTCCAGCATCATCTCATCCAAATCTTTCTGGCAAAAGCAAGATGTCCCCACACCCTATCCCACTGAATCTTAAAAGTGTCCAAACTGGGGAATCCACCACTTCCCTGAGGAGATTATTCCAATGGCTGATTGTTAACAGCTGATAGCACATAAGCTTCCTGCAGATAACCAGGCTGTGCTTAAGTGCTCTGGCTTTTTCAATAGGATGATTTTCTGAATGTCTCCAAGATTAGAAAAATGCATGCCAGGAGCAATCCTGGCCTTGGGCAGAATGATGAAGCTCTTTCCAAAACTATGTTTTCATTGCATGAAAAGCAGACAGATATAATTGTTCACAAGACCAACAACTCAATTATCATAGATTGTAATAGGAAAAAGAATCTGAAATAGGGAGTTCCACAGCTCACTCCACTTCGAAGTGGCAAGTAACAGTGACATAATTGGTTTTCTCAATTATATATAAATTAAATAGTTCTCAGCGTACATAGCTTTATAAGGATGGTGTTTCCCATCTTAGAAACAAGCCAGCAAGCATCAGTATTTTTGTCCCTGCTTAACAGTTCAGCACCAGACTAATCCACACAGTGTTTAAAAGCTCTAGGGGGAGGCAGCACTGCTAATAGCAATAAGACAAGGGACATCACTTCCTTTTTTGGGCCCATTGTAACAGGTTTTAGCATGTTGGTGTTTATTAGCCTTCTCTTCGTGCAGGCAACACATTTTTGAAGGCAATAAAGATGTTATAAAAGACAGTGTCTCCATTTGGAATCTGTTTTTGAGACTTATCCTTGAAACATACTGTTTGGTATTACCTTTATTCAGAGATAATTTAAAAATAAAACATTTGCAAATATAAAAATTAGCTTGAGCATTCATTTGCCTATAAAATAACATAGAGAAGTGAAACAAAAAGCCATCGGACCGGGAAAATATTGATTTGTCAACAATCCATAGATCTTGGATAGCCAATCTAAATAGTTGAAATATTTTTGCAATTATGCACAAAAAAAACCCCATTTTTTTCCCCAGAAAACTAGGTAGCATTTTATAACAACATCTGTAATAAATGGAAACTGTCTAAAAATATTTCCTCAAAAACAAAAGCTTCCACCTATGAGCACACTTCCTCAGATGAAAGGGACCACTGCAGTCTATAGGATTACCCATTAGACACACAGGAAGAGGCTTTTACAGTTCCCACTACAGAGTCATTAAACTGGTTATGTCTAAAAGTTGGTTTCTGTTTTCTTAATCAAAAGGAAAATAATCATGTCTGAGCAAAGGTAGAAATAAAAAACCTAAATATACTCCCTCAACAAAAACTCCACTCAAAGCATTTCTTCTCCATCACTTTGCATCACCTGTTGTACCAGGTTTTACATTCTCATTAACTAGTTGTTTCAATATTTATAAATCCAAATATGTAAAGGACAATGAAGCACTAAGTTTTATTTCATAATGTTGGTTACCGGGGAGTAGAAAGCACCAAGGAAAAGACTCTGTGAACGCAGAGCAGGTGCAGAGCACCTCCTGCTAAACCAGGGCACGAGTGATAGCGTTCCGTCAGTCCCCAGCTGTCAGGACACGGAGCCCTTCTCTCAGGTGAGCGGCACTGGCTATTCAAAGGGAGGATGCATGCTCCTGCAAACATTCTCCCGGGATTTAACCAGCAGGGAACCAAATTAATCCAATACTGCAGCCTCAAAGCTCGGAGGAGGCGTGTGCGCCCCGCACTGCCACCGGGACAATGCGCCTGCAGGGCAAGAGCTGAGCGAGGCGCTGCCACCGCCACGTGCTGAAACCTCACAGCCGAGCCCAACGGGGAAAGAGCCGGGGAAAATGAGGGAAGGGGGCAGTTAAAAAAATAATTTTTAAAAAAACCCCACACGAACAAAACAACCAAACTCAAAACAAACCCCAACAAAAAACTGTTATCCGGAGCTTACAGGAGCCCAAAGACCGCTGTACTCCGGCCGGGTGAGCCCCACTGCCCCGGCTCTCCCGAGCCCCGGCTGAGGGTCCCCGGCTGAGGGTCCCCGGCTGAGGGTCCCCGGCCGGGCCGCCCCACCCACACCAGGCTCAGGCCCAGAGCCCCCCGCCTCCGGCGCACTCCCGCCGCGCGCTGATTGGCGGCCGGGTCGCGCTGTAAAGGGGCTGGCGATTGGCGGCCGTGGGGGCCGCGCTGTAAGGTGGCCGGCGATTGGCGAGCGGGGGGACGCGTGCGGGCACTGCCCGGCTTTGTACACGCGCGGCCCTTTAACAATGGGCGCGGCGCGCGGCGCCGCGTGATGGCGGCGGAGCCCCGGGGCCGCCGCGCCGCGCTCGGGTGTCCCGGGCCGCGCCCCGCCGCCTCCACCGCGGCCGCCGCCACCTCCGCGACCCCCTCGCCCGGCCGTGCCCCGCGGCGGGAGGGGGCGGCTTAACGAGCCGCACTTGTGCCCCGCATGGCGGCCAGCTGGGCCGGGGGGCCGGGGGCGCCCCGCAGCAGCTGATCGCGGTTAACCGGGGGCGAGCCAGAAAGGGGCGAGGGTGGCGCTGCCCGTCCCGCCCTCAGCGAGTGCTGCTTCCTCCCCAGTGCCCGGGCCCGGGCGCCGCGCCGAGCCGCCGATGGAGCTGGAGGCGCAGTGGTGGACAGGACAGCTGGCGGCCGATATCCACCAAGCGCTTCGATACAAGGTAGCCTGAGGGATAGCCGGGCCGGGGGGTGGCCCCGGCGCCTTTGTGAGGCTCCGGCCATCGGAGTCGCCGCGGGGGCAGCGCGCGTATGGGGCGGCCCCGCTCGGCCGCCGGGGCTCTGCGGAGCTGGCTTTGTAAACTCGGAACTCGCCGTGTCTTCTCTCGGTGGGCGCTGGGGCCGTATGTCTGCGGCCGTGACAGCTGATCCGAGCGGCCGGACTGTGCTCCCGCTGCTCTCTGGAGAGGGGAAAGGCTCACCGTGCGCCCAGTGCTGCTCTTAAAACCTTGGCGCGGGTCCAGGTTTAAACTCGGCAGAAAGCATTGTAGTGTTATTGGAACAAAAACCCCCGATCAACCAAACAAAAACCTGGTGAAAGAAACGCTGGGTGCATTAAGAATAGTAGAGGGTTTAGGCAATTGCTTAGGAGTTGCTTCGACTGTCTCAGAGTTGTTCTTCGGGACTATTTTCATAAAGCATATTTTAACACCCGGGTTGAGAATCAGTTTACAGTGACTGAACCTACTAAAAAACGTGCTTTTGTTGCTTGATTGATACTCGATGAGCGGATTACTTTTCCCGGAGTCGTGACTGCTTTACTCTTTACCGGTGATGGAGGGAAATAAGAAAAGGACAGGACCATTTATTTACTACGGAAGTTATCTTTGCTAAAGCTGTTAGTGCTGTGAAAGGTGAATTATAAAACGTAGTAGGTGGGAAGTTTGTGGGGTTTTGTTTCACTTCAATAGCATGTTTCAAAAGTTTCAATTTACCTTAAAACTTTGAAAAATTTGTGTGACTCCATTCCAACTTGATGTCATTAAGTTAAACCAAGTTAATTTTCACTGGAACTGTAATTGTACTCAAAATCCTACTTGAACACAGCGTGTGGGTGCACCGTCAATCTCATAAATTTATTCTTAATAAGAGCGCTGCTGTTCTGCTGCATACAAGAAGAGGTACGGCTACTAGGCAGGAGCCTGGAGGGTCCAAATTTCGTATTCAAAATTGATCATAGCACAGATTTTCTCAAATGTCGAGTTCCTAGGACCTTTGTTTTGAGGAGTCCTCCCCCCAAATCTGAGGCCGTGTGAGCTTAACTAACGGCCTTAGAGCACACTGTAATCAGTGTCAGTGTGACATCAATCAGATCGTGTCGGTGTTTTAACACACACACGAGGCGAATGTTGGTTCACACACACCCTATTCTCTTTCCTAAGGTTCAGCTGGCTGTTAGTGGTCTTTTCCTGGAGGCACCAGCGGAAGATTTGGCAGCCTTAGAACACGCAAACAATTAAGTACAAAGTCTGGTTGCTCAGATTGAGCTGTAGAAGGAGAGGGGTTGAGTTAAACTATTGAACTTTGCATTGAAGCAGCTGAGGAATACTTGTATGGCCTTGCTGTACAGCCTTTGCAGCAGAGGTAATACAACAGAGGGTAAAAGCTGAAGTCACTCTGTCCAAATAAAAGATGTTAAATTTTAAGTTGTTAACATTGTGCAGAAACAAAGTATTTTTCAGTTGTTCTGTAATACAACAAATAGATTTTGTTCACTGAAAAGGGATTCTGAAATGATGAGAACAGAAGGAAGAAGGGAGAAATCCTTTCAAACTTCTGTTATAAATATTAAAATATCAGCTGTATTAATCTGATACCACTTCAAACTAAATTATGGTTTTAATAAAATTACCTGCTGCTGTCCATCTAGGAGCTGAAGCTGCCCTCTTACAAAGGCCAGTCTCCCCAGTTACACCTGAGAAGATACTTTGCAGACCTGATTGCCATTGTGAGCAACAGGTTCAGACTCTGTCCTGCTGCGCGACATCTGGCTGTGTATCTGCTGGACCTCTTCATGGACCGCTATGACATATCCACACAGCAACTGCACGTGGTTGCTCTTTCCTGTTTACTTTTAGCAAGTAAGTATGTGACACCAAACTTTAACTAGACTGATAGATTCTCTTGGTGGGATAGAGCAGGTGGGGGAAACAAAGTGGTTATAAATGACAAGCAGTGCATATCAGTTTGGCCTAATTGGTAGAGCATTTCTTTAGAGTTGTTTTGATTTCTGTTGGCACCTGATGAAACTGAGGGTGGGAAAAAAAACCCCATGATTAAAAAACAATGTTTATATTTGTAAACAAATTATTCTAATATGAACTTCAAGACCTGTGTTGTAGGAACAGAAAGACTGTCTTTCTAGGGGTATCTTAAAATAGGTATGTCCTGTGCTGTAAACAAGAAATTTACATATCTGTGATAAAGAAATAAATTAAATAAACTATGTGTAGACTGTGCTGCATTCTGCTGATGGTGCTGTGTAATTCTAGAATACTCCAGATTTTGTAAATGGCAGTGTTATTTAAGCAAACTAAAGCTACCATAAATCCTGTATTGTCATGTATAAAATATAATACAGGTAAAATAAATTGGTGAGTACACAGTACTCTGAAGACAGAATTAATTACCAACACTCATTATGAACAATGCTGCTTACATTGCTTACAGATTCTTGTGGCATGTATCCATCTTTCAACATTTGTGGACCCCTTTCCAATATGTCTGAGAAAATACGGGTGCCGTTTGCTGGGAAACCTGCTGGCACTTGTTCTTAAACCAACAGATTCAGAGAAACTGGTCCTGGCAGCAGAACTAACTGTTGGTTCAGTTTCTGCTGATCTGTTTCTCTGAATCTATTCTCATTTTCTCAAAAAAGGGCTCTAGGCCCTCTTTGCTACAAAACTGGAGTGCAGTGGTGTTGGACAGTTTTCATCTTTTCACTGCATCCCGTGTCCACTAATACAGATATTCAGCAGAGCAGTTAAACCAGAGAAGGGTTATTTCAGATTCTGAGGGTAGACTTTGACTAGGTGCCACCAGCCAGTAATCTTCTCTTGGCAAAGGATGTCGTGCTGAGTATGAAAACGTTGCCTCAGAAACCACTGTAATCCATTTAGGAAAATGGATTGGCTTTGAACTAATGCTGGATTTTCAAATTAAATTCATGTTCTGAAGAGAATTTTTTTTGTTTGTTTTAAATGAACCTCTGCCATAGTTCATGGCAAGCTGCAAGTAGAGATCTGAAAGCCTGGAGTACTTGCTCTTCTGAGAAGCAGTTGTATGGGTTGGTTCAGAGAGAAGCAAAATGCTGTTTTAAACTTTTGCCCTGTGTGGCTTAAATAAGCAGTTTAATCAGTGGTGTAATAAGTTATGATACTGTGATATATCTGATAAGGTTATGCAAATAGTAAGAGAAATTATTATGTGACTCCTGAAGTTTTTATTTCTGTAATTACTGGAGTATGGGAAACAAAAACTAACGGACTGGCACTGGTATTGGATTAAGTCCTGTATAAGTACCTCCACCATTGAAAAAAGTAAATGTAGTAAACGTAGTAAAAGTAAAGGTTCACGTATGTTCAGTCTTGCAAAACTCAAAGAATGTGCATTTACAACCTATCATGTAGCACTGAATAGAGAGTGTAAGATGGAAAGAATTTGCAATGAAATTGAAATAGCACAACCATATGGCAAACTGTATGGAAATGTGACACTTGTTTCTCTTATTAATGGGGTTTCTACATACACAATGTTGCTTTAGGCTAAAAACATACAGACCTGACAAGTTAAAAGTCCAAGGAAGGCTGCAACAGTGTATGTGGCAGAGGGGGTTTTCAGATGCACTGTTGCTGAAGTCCACTCCTTTGCCAGATCTCAAATATAAAACTGCACCTACCATAGCAGGCATTAAAAGCAGCCAGGTTGGCTGGAGCTCTAGCTATGCTCTAATGAGTTTTAGATGCAAAAAGGGTGTGCAAGGGTGGGAGGGTGATTAAAGCCAAATGCTCTTGTGGTGTGTTTGCCAAGTCACATCAAAGTGGTATTTTATTGATGATGGGGAGACATTATACAATAATTTGGTGACAAAAACTTGCATATGCAGTGTCAGTGATGTCCTAATATTCAGCTCTTGGCAGTTGGCCTCTGTGTGCCGGCATGGGAAAACCAACAGGAAATACGGCACTGCACAACATCCTACACAATGTTTGACATTATCTGCTGAAATTTAGGCCATTTTAGTACATACCCTTTTTTGTCTCTAGTGACATAGTCCATTTGAGCTTTGCATCTACGGGAAAGTCTCAAGCTTGTTTGATGTAGTAGAATTGAAATATGACCAACAAGACATTAGCTACAATCCATTTTATAGTTCATTTGTGCTGAAACTTTTTTTTTTTCCCTCCTCTTTCTGTTCACCTGAAGGTAAATTTGAAGAAAAGGAAGACAGTGTTCCCAAACTTGAACAGTTGAACAGCTTGGGTTGTATGACTAACATGAATTTGGTACTAACAAAACAGAATTTGCTTCATATGGAGTTATTGTTGCTAGAAACATTTCAATGGAATTTGTGCCTCCCAACTGCTGCTCATTTCATCGACTATTATCTTTCTATTGCTGTCCATGAGACTGATCTTCATGATGGCTGGCCAATGGTTTGCTTAGAGAAGACTAAGTTATATATGGCAAAATATGCTGATTACTTTCTGGAAGTATCATTGCAAGGTGAGTTACAGATTTCAGGTAATGACTTCTTTGTTGTCTTGACAGACAATGTTAAACTTAAATGATTTTTTTTTTCTCATTCTTTCTTTCTAGATCATGAATTTTTAAATTATGCCCCTTCTTTAGTTGCTACTGCATGTGTAGCTTCTTCAAGGATTATCTTGCGTCTCTCACCCACGTGGCCTACGCGGCTGCATCACCTGACTGCCTACTCCTGGGATTTCCTGGTGCCGTGTATTGAGCGACTCTTAATGTGAGTTAACACCAGTGGCTTTCTTTAAGCCCATTTCTGCATCTGTTGTTATGCTTAATTGCTGCCAACAGTGCAACTGCATTTCTTTATAAATTTCTGTTCCTCTGTTCTGAAAATACTTATTTATTAGGGAACACGTAAGTTTGGTAGATATATATTGTTAGGCAATAACTGTTTTGCTCTTTGCAAAAGAGAAGTCTTTATCAGATCTAATATCTTTCCTGATCTTTCAACAAATAAACTTCTGCCTTACATTTCCACTGAAAATTGGGGATGCTTTGGGCATTTTCACTAACTTGTTCCCAATCTCTCTAGTCTGCTCCAAGAGCAGATAGTGAAGAGTACCAAAGGCATAGGAGCTTTTATAGAAAAGACTGTATGACTTGGAAGTTCAAGGCATGCGCCAAAGAAATGATGGATCAAATGAGCAGACCGTTTGAGTGGCCAGCTTTGGTGGCAGGAAATGACCAGGAGTTTGTATCTATTTTTGCTGTATCCATTTTTGCATTACAGCTGACATGAGATAAAAATGCCAGTGAATGCCAAGTGAACCTTCCTGGGAAGGCATGTCACACAGTCTGCTTTCCCTCTACAGAAATTTGCTCTTATCCAAGTCTAATATAGTTGTGATCAGTAGATGCACAGCTGTATTTGGAAGAACCACATCAGCCTTAGAAATGTGACATTATCACCCTTAATGGCCTCTGTTGGCTTCACTTATGTATATAATGAAAGGAGTAGTACCTAAAGCATGCAAGTGCTGTTGCAGAAGTGTTTTCAGTACTGCTCTGGAACAGAGGGAGAGCACCATCAAAAAGGAATGAAATGTGTAGGTGGCATCTGCTTAACCTCAGCACAGAATTGAGAGAGAGAGAGTGTCTAGAGACATTTCAGACAGTTGTAAATCAAAGGGAATTCAGATGAGCCCTACTGGATAGGCTAGAAAAAAGGAGAAAGGGAAGAAAAAAAAGTGGGTTTGCTCTCCAGAACAGGATCCAATATGAATATGCATATGATCTTTAAGTACTGTAATGTAGATCTTATAAACCTTTCTGATATCTTGTCTTTAGAAACCTTATGCTCTGTTTAGTTTAAATGAGGTAGCATCAGCAAGTTCAGGTTCTGGTAATCTGACAATTTATTGGGCTACTACAGTAGCAAACTTTATTGCACTGTAATTCTAGATCCCACTCTATCACATGTGTTGTATTTGCCTTTTATCTGTGTTTTTGATTGCTATACAATGAAGTGAAATGCCAAGACTGTACCCTTACCAAACTTTGATGCCTTAGGTGATGGTAAATGATAGCTAAAACTATTTTTTTTAAGCTTTAGAAGCTGTCAAGATATTTACACCATTTTTTAGAGTGCTCTTAAATGTTAACTCAGTATATTAATATCTATTTTTTGATGCACTTTGTGTTTTCAATTTGTTTTAGTGCGCATGATAATGACGTGAAGGAAGCAAACAAGCAGAAAGGACAACAGACTCAGTCTGCCCAACACGCTGTGTTTCAGCCCCCAGCTCCAAGTGCCCAGCAGGCCAATGCTCAGCAGCACGTCCCACAGTATCTGCAGGCTCATCAGTCTTCGTTACAGTACCACCACCCTGCATCACAGCAGCAAAGCTGCCAGCAGATCTTATCATCCACTCACACAGCCTCTTACCCGCTCCAGAGTTGCCCTGCTGCCTTACACACCAGTGCTCAGGCTCGAGGCCACGTCCAGACCGGCGCTGCCATGTCGCTGGCTGTGCCCCTGGAAGTGAAGCCATGTATCAGTGTCTCCTACAACCGGACGTATCAAGTGAATGGACGATATTCCTGTATTACTCCCTGCTTTGAGAGGTGATAAGTACAAAATAGTTTTGTGCTTGTTTGTTGAGGGTGGAGAGTTGTGTGGAAAATTGTTTCATTTTTTGGTTAAACCTGAAAAAAGTTTGAGGGCAAAAAATTGAATAAAAAGGTGTCTTCCCAGAAAAAAAAAGCAACTGGATTGGCAACTGGTACCACAGCTCAAATAACAGCCTGCAAAAAGGTAGCACACAGACCATCCTCTGAAAAAGAATCTGTATGCTTGGGGATAATATGTTCTTACTCTGGCACTCAGAATATTCTGCTTCTAATGTGTGTCTATGAAATACTACTCAAAAGAAAACCAGCTGTGGACTCACTACAGACTTATCTTTTAATGAAGGAGATATGCAGTATTATTTTGAAGACATTTGTATCATCCCACCATATAGTATTAACACTTACTGAAACTTAAGAATCCACAAATGCCAGACTTCTACAGGTACATGGAGATCACAAGAAGAAACAAATCTCGTGGCTAACTCCATATTCTTGCCCCTTTTCACCACTTGTGTTGGTTATTTGCTTTAGGCTAACACATGTGAATTAACTGGTATTTGGGCTAGTTTTTTAAGTTTTGTACCTTACAGGACAGACAATATGTTTTTGCCTCTTCTATCCTCCCTATCTTTTTTGTGTTTAAAGGAACTCTTTCATACTAACTCAGGGACTTTTCTACTCACTACTCTGTGCTGCTGGTTTGTACACTAATTGGGTATAACTCGGGGAAGGAAGGCAGAGAGGGAAGAGACTATAGCAAGTGGAGTGGCTTTTCTTCAGGGCATCTATGCAGAGTACCAAAGGGATATGTTGGTGTTCACAGAATGTAGATATGAACTACTACCCAGCAGTGTGATAATTGAAGAAAAGAGAAAGTTTCAACTGAACTTGTACTGTACCAGAACTACTATAGTGGCTGTGATTCCTCTGTGTACACACACACAAACACACAAATATTATTAACCAACAGAAAGCATCCTCCAGTTGTACTGACAGTGTCAATCCTACAGAAGAAGTACAGTTAAATGCTGACAAATCCAGTTCTGTCAGGCTTATAATGGAGGGAAATTCTCAGGTAATAAAGGGGCAACTTTTTCTTCTACTATTTGGGAGTTCCAGAAGAAGATAGAGAGATTTGCTCTTCCAAATGGGTGGATCAAAAATATTTTGCAGAGTGAACTGCTTCATTACAAGTAAGGTGCTAATTATATAACTTTATGGAATTACACTATCTCCTGTGGAGTGGGCAGTCTGAGGGTACAAAGCTTCATTATCCACCTCTTGGATGAAAATTATGGTAGAGATATTAATGGAGATGGTTTTTGGGGTCCTTTGTGTGTTTGTTGTGGGATTTTTTGGGGGTGTTTTGTTTTTTTAAATACAAGAAGATATCAAACTTTCTCCTGTGGTAGAATATGGGAGGAAGTTGTATGAATGACAGGATTCTTACTACTTTAAAATGTCTTTATAGTATATGTGCTTAAGGCTTTTTTTGGTCATTTCATTTGTTCTTTAACCATCTTCTCCCCTGTCTTAGTGGCAGCACTTAAAATTGTGTACCATCAAATGATACTGAATTATTGTGAATCTTGCAGAAACTGTTTTGAAAGCAGGGGCAATTAAATTATGTTATCTATATGAAGATGAAGGCTTTATCACCATAATGTTCAGAATGGAGGGAGGACAACTGTGTTCATTCTTTCTGGGGCTAAATTATAACATGCTACGAAAACCTATTTATTGTCGAGGAGAAGAAATCCTGTTTCTCTTGTTTTGTCTTTTAAATCCCAGTTTTTGTTGTGGGCTTTTGTAGCATAGATGTGCCAGTCAAGAAGAATAGGAGGGTGAATGGAAAAGATGACCCTCTCCCTTTTATCTTAGAGAATCAACTTTGAAATAGGCATAGTGTGGTCAGTTCCTTATTAAAATGCAAGCTGGTTTTGGTTTTTTCCTCTCCTCTCTTCATATCTTAATAAATATTTCCCCGTATCTGAGAATAGTGTTAAGTAGAAACTTTCCACCTCGTAAGATGCCATGCTTTTTACTCAGCACTGTTACCCATTTTAGAGGGAAATGGACTTCTTTCTGCTGGTTTTGTTTTGTTGCAATGCTGTATCCAAGTCCTCAGTGCTTTAACTACCTCTGATGCTATGAATGTACAGTCTTGTAATAGACCATGACTTGAAATAACAGCAGATGCCTGTAGCAATTTTTTTTCTGTAAAATCTTTAAATCAGCTAACTTGTCATCTTTTTTTGTGACACAGCAGTATAGGCTCTTCTTTTTGGGGGTATTAGTAAATTTATCCCATAGGCATTTGATATATAAAAATTTAACTAATACTTAACACTGGAATTATAATGGGTGGGGGGCTTATTCAGTTAGTTAATACCACGGATTTACATTTAATAGGGTATTTTTATTTGAGTATTTTAAGACATTAGATCAATTGTAAAAAGATCCACTACATGCTGTTTGTTTTTAATTTATTACTTAGTCTGAGTTTTTTCTGACACTACAGCTGCATCATGACTACAGAGAAAATGTACACTGAACAGTTTCAATCTATATTATTTAAAAGGGCTTTATCAGTGTACATTAAAAATACACTGTTCTTACTATTAGAACCAAAATGTGTTTTTTATGGCATAAATAAGAATGGTGCTTCTAAATGCAAAATGTCCAAAACAATGGAATCTTTGTGAGTGCTATGCATTCAACTTATTTTTTAAAATAAAACTAGTTTTGTGTAAGAAGGCTCCAGTGTGTATTATGCTTTGTATTACATTTTTTTTAAGTATGTAAACTGTCTTGCCCTGTGTATGGGCTGTAGCTGTAAGGATTTCTTTCCCTCCCCCATTGTTTTCTGTGACATATCATAAGCTTCAGGAACACTCAGACTTCACAATTGAAAAAAAAAAGGAAGGAAATCATGCAGGAAGGGGCTTTAAAACTAATTGCAGCCACAGCATATGCTAAATATTGTACACTTCAACAATGAGTCTAGTACACAGCTGTAACAAAGAAATAAAGAACAAAAGAACTTGAGTAGTTCAAGAGGCAGTGGGTGAATTCATTTTGTTCTCATACAAAAAAGCAACCATTAATCCTGGCAATCTCAGATTTCTAATACTAGAAATCATTTAGGAGATGTGGGAATAGCCTCTTGCCAAGAGCTACAAGCACTTGTGTTATTTACAATAGCTGTGAAGGCTCAGTCATGCTGCAGCCGGTATAGAATCACATGATGCATCCTAGCACAAATATTTTTGATTGTTTTGAATTTCTGATAACTGCTGCTTACTAGAAGAAGTTCTATTTATTCCTAATACTCTGCACATTTCATATTTGTAGCAAGGCTGTGATTATAGCCTCAGCCACAAAAATTAATAAGCTTGCTTAACATTTAATTTGTCTGAAGTTAGAAAATGAAATTATGAGGCCTCTTAGCTTTCATCCATCCATTTAGGAATAAACTACTGAAAGTGAAAACATTTTTGGAGGATCTAGGGCCAGAGGAAGAGCAAGCTCCATCCCTATAAGAAACAAGGGCAACACCCTAATATAATGATAGCATGCATATTACATGGATACTTTGATCTGGAAAGTTTTGTCTTCACTCTTAAGGCAGCAAAAGTCAAGTCTGTCTAGACTGTAACCTTGAAATCTCAAGTTTGCTTTTTTTTTTCCACTGTAACTACAAAATAGGAACTACCCATGACATTTATGAGTCTCCTAATAACTGCAAGGACTGCCAAATACTTTTCAACACTTGAGTAAAAGTCAGCTTCAGATTTGAAATTGCAAGTCTGAAGCTATTTTTGTTTGTTCATAACAAGAAAAGCCTTATCTCTGCTTCCCATGACCCAGGTTCATTATTTACTTTAAATGTGAGGATATTTATGGTCTTCCAGCATTGCAAATTTAGCTGAAAATATAAATTTTAAAGTCAACATTTTAATGACTGACACCTCACCAGAAATAAAAACTTTTTGCAACTGTAATACTGTGGTTAATATAAGCCAGAAAGTAATATAGCATCTTCTTTAATAATTTATTAATTCCACATTCTGAATGTTCACAGGAACAAAAGTCTTGTGAGTAGATAAGGCCTTATCTGAGTGAGTGCAAGTGCCCAGTTGGTTGTCCTGTATTAAAAGGTTGTCAACAGCAATTTTTCAAAACACCAAGTAAAGCAGCAATAACAAAATACACACTGTTATTTTTAGTCTCCATCTCAGAGATATTTTAGAACTTAAGGTAAATTGTGTACAATTGTGAAGCTTCCATAGACTGTTTGCTCTTTCCTGGAATTAAATGTAATGTAAGGAATTTCTATAACTTCAATAAACAAGGCATATATTCTGACAAAGGAAAGCATTTGCTACTGAACATTGAAAAAAAACCAAAAAACAAAAACAAACCAAACAATGTGTAACCGAATAATTATTTTCTACTCCACCTTTTTCTATGCACCTTCAGGTATGTGGGCATCTTTATCATATTTTTAAAAATAAAGAATATATGTAAAGCATTGCTTAGAAACTTCTAGAAAATTAAAACATAAAATTGAATAGAAGTAATTGAAAATTATTGTATGCACAGTTACACTATGGAGGTTTTGATACTTGAGCTCACCAGACTGGGTACTTTAACACTTGCCCTCCCTTCAGTTTGACCTGCAGATTTGGTAATGAAACTCTATGCAGAAGAGAAGGACAGATTGTCAATCTGCCTGTTGTTAACACAATGTCATGAAATATTGTTTCAAATGGTGTTCTGCTTTACCCTCTCCAACCATTATCAACTATGTCACTTAGAGAAGAGTTCTCTATTTATTTTGTTTTAAGAACACTAACAGCAGCAAGGCTTTGCTAAGTGCTGCTGCATGCTTGGATGGATAGATTTTGCAGGAGGATGGATGGATGACACTCCAGACAGCACCACTGCAGATCTCCAGAGGTAGAGAAATTATTCAGAAATACCACAGAGCCTGAGTTTCCAGGGAAAGTGCCTGTATTTTGGAGAGCCAGTTCTATGCTTCTGACCTTGCATCTCGTGTCAGTGCTCATATCTTATCTTAGCTCCCATTCACCGTGGTGCAATAAGGACAATCTCCAAGGACTTGGATATTCCATTCCCTTTTAGCTGAGATTGTGAATACCTTGAAGACTATCTGCACTGACAGATGCAGGAGTGGGCGTGTGGCCAAGCATCCAAAAGACTGCTGAATGACAAATGTGAAAACTGGATAAGGCCCTACTAGGAAACACATTCTCTAACTAGCAGAAAAGACCCCTTTAGACTTCTATGGCTGGGTGTAGGTTATGTGCTCTAAAGGGATCCTCCCACAACACAGAGGTGGTTGTAAGTCTCTCTTGGAGATTTCTTGTAAAGTATGCTAAGACTTGAGAGAACTAGGTGCCAAAAAGGTAGCGAGCATGCAGCACTACACCTACAAGAGACCATCAAGAATTTTTTTCCATTCCTCGATCACCCAGACTGTGAGAACACAAAACTTGCTTCAAAGTACTTCCACTGCCACTTTCTCTTGGAAAAAACTGCCTGTTTTGTTTGTTTTCATAAGCCATCCCTGTTTATCTATTCCTGTTTATACTTGATGTTGTACATGCCTTGGGTTTTTTTTTTTAACAGGAAACCATCCTATCTGCACATTCTTAAATTCTCTCCATTCACAAAGCAGTCAGTATTCTGAAGAGGATAAAAAAGGATCAAACTGTTTCTAACATATGCCCTTGCAATACAGCCCTATTAAGAGATTCCAAAAGAATTTTTCTAGAGTTAGTACAAATGCCATTTCCCCTCCTGTATCAACACAAAATGGGTAACAGAAATTATGTGTGCTTCCATTAGAACAGAAAGTTAAAATGCTACATACTTGCAGTAATATAAAACAGATTTAAAGCAGTATTTCTTTCTGCAACTTTCTGCAAGTTGTTCTCTTTCCTTTGAAAGAAAGATGCAGGACAACTCTGAACAAATCTAAGTCTTTCATGTGGCAAAAGAATAATTACAGCAAAAATCACAGCTGTCTCAAATACTACTGTATGTTGAAAAAAAAACAGGATTAAAGACACCAACTTCCATAAGTATTTCATTTTACCTCACTTACAATTGCAGTGACTGCATTGACAGATTGAAAAAAGGGTATTGTTTAAAAGAAGATTCTAAGACCAAACAGCAGAAGAATGCAAAATAGTAAGATAAGGAAAAAAATGCTGTTCTTATTCATCTTACCATTATTAAAAAAAAAAAAAAAAAAAAAAAAAAAAAAAAAAAAAAGAACATTAAGTAGAACTGAAAGGCTATATATTTAAATCAAAATTAACTAGAACAAATTATCACAGCTTTCAATGAGGGCAAGAGCTTAGCAGGATTTTCAAGAGATTAAGCCCTTACATAGCTAATGAAATCATTCAGGATTTAAGCCAAATACTAATGGAGGTAAGGAAGAAATATCTCTTAATGCAAATTAGTCAATAGGGTCTATGATGGGATTTCTTGCACCTTCCACTCAGTGAATCTGATTAAATGCAGAAAGCAGAGGACTTTCCTAGACTTGATACAGTTACTTTTCCATACAATTTTGTGGTATAATAGATGTGTATATTCAGTCCTGCTGAGCACTGCACATGCTGTATGCTTTCCTAGGCACAGAGGTAAAGATGTGGTATTGAATTAAAGACTTACTTCTAAAACTGACATTCCCAAAAGCACACATTCTTTTAAAAACATCTTCAGAAATTATGATAAAAATTACATTTTACTGGTTCAGCTTCTACAGCCACTACTAGCAAGTTGTCAATTACAGTATTAAATTGTCAGTCAAAGAGTGGGACTTGCTGATCCTTGTGGGTCCCTTCCAACTCAGGATGTTTGGTGAATTTGTGAAATTCACAAATTCAGCTCTTTTTACTGGATGATAAAATAACTTCAGTTGGGACCAACATTCAATAGCTCTTGTGGCACATTCAGCACTTTTAATACAGTTCATTACTGAAATTCTTTTTTTCTCCATTGTTAAACCACAAGTTACTATTTATTCTATTTGGAAATTGTGCTTTACATTTCTTTTAGAAATATATGCTCTCTGAATAACTACTTCTTTTAGTATCCTATAAACTAGAACAGACAAATTACTTTGATTTGTAACTTCAAAGCCTGACTACAGAGGAAAATTATGTAAGTAAATAATATTATATGCTCCAAGGCATTAGGAAATAAATGTCTCATTCAAGGGTACGCAAGTAAAACTTGTGGTATAGTCACATTAAATCCATTACAATTAATGTATTTTTGCTTATAGGTCTGTACTATATAAAATCATTTTAATACAGTGTAAGAGATGGTGTTTAAGGTATTAAACCAATTTGATGCATAGTATATCACTTGAAATAAAAGGAAATTTTAATTATTTATATATTCCTCAAAGGATTCTACTTGCTAAGTTCTGTAAAAGGACACCGACATTTGAAAAGAAGAACAGTAGTGGACTTTTCCCAGACAGACGTGTCCTGTGACAAATTATCTTGGGAAAACCTCTTCTAGTCTCGGAGAAGTAGAATAGAAATCATGGAATAATGCACTTAAACATTTAGAATGTAAGGAAAATTAAGTGGACTGGGCAGTCTTTACCAACCTACATGATTCTATGGTTCTATTCCATCATGTTAAGTTATCTAGTATTCTGCAATTCACTTTCCATGGCCCTATTCAAATTAAAAAGTTAAAAGTTATTTAAAATTATTTCAATAAAAGGACTCTAAAGCAGCCTATTAAACATTTTATTGCAAAGAGCCATATTCTAAATACCCCTGAACTCAATTTTTTCTTCCAAACTTCCTACTGTATATATGCTCAAGATAGTAATCAGCTGTGGCTGAACACAGAGTCTGGAGCTTGAATAGAATAGAATCCAAATATTGTGACTGAACTTTCTATTCTTCTTGGAATTCTTTGTGCTGCTCAGACAAACTTCAGTTCCTCCTGGGGGCGTCCCTGCTCTCCTCACCATGAGGGAAACATGCCAGCACCTTTCATTGTAGACACAAACTGGACAAAGAAGTGCTTCCTAAAAACAGCCTTGGGAAAAGCCTTTTTTGGACTCAAGCTACAAAAGTGGGGAGCTGTCTTCATATCAGCTCCAAGACATAGAAAGACACCAAGAGTTCTCACAAACAATAGTACCCACTGGAACTGTTATAATACATACTGTTGGACACTGCAGAATGTCATCACTCTGAAAACCTTATCACCTTACTTTTACAACAACAAAAACTCCTACAGAGTTTTGCAAATACCACAGAAATATTTTATATTTAATTTTGCATGACTTTCAATTGCTCCAGAGGAGCTGAGAACAGAATGATAACTCCTCCAAGCCAGTTTTTTCTCAAATGAGTGAAATGTGAAACTTAAACACATCCTATCAAAAGCAAAGATGATATAACTGTGAACGCAAAGCTAAAACTATTTGTTGGCAGATTGAACAAGAAACAACAGTGCTGCAGGTATAGATACCAGAATTAGTTCCTCATAATGCTAGCTTGAATCTAGCTAGTTTTCTTAGCTCAGGATGGAGCATAGAATTGATACAGTCATGTAATTTCCAAATCTCCCAGAAGTCAGACATGATTTTCATATATTATTGTACTTTGAAGTACTTTGGATCCAAAATGATGCTGTACAGATCAAAGACTCAAGAGTCCTAAGCTCAGAGTTCACCTTTTCAAACTGATACAAAAATGACATCTAGCAAAAAATACCCACAGAAGAGCAAAATAACTATTCCGAATTATAGTTGCAGTTTCCTAGGGCAACTTCAGTATGAGTTGAAGGGTTCTCAGTGTTGTGAACACTTTCTCATTTCACCACCCCTCAAACTTCCCTTCTCATGGAAAGAGAAGCTGTCTGCTTCACATCAAAGCATCTGGAAAATTCCCTCTGATGACAGATTTGAACTACCTGGAGAACAGTAATACAGCACTATAAGAAAAGGTTCTCATAACTGAAAACATGGAAATAGAAGGGGTCTGGAGCCTAGCACAGAGAAAGATGGAAACCTTAAAATATTATAATGGCAGAGATGTCAGGTTCTGGTTACACAGGTAAAGCTACAATACTAGTGTTTTTCTGCCACCTACTGATACCTTCCAACTCCCTTTTTACCTGGCAGTTTATTCATAAGATATTCTGCAGATGAATAGGTGACTCAGCTGCTTCTGAAATCTGCTAATGCAATTATAAATTTCTTTGGGATTTTTTTCTTTTAGAATTTTTTAATCTACACCTCTTCAAATAAGCATGTGATGAATATCCCCGTGCTCAGCTGCCACTGACAGAGAAGCACTCATGTGGACACATATGTTTACAAGAAAGGTATAAAATAATTTTATAATATCTACAAAGATAACAACTGCATAATTAGTCAGGAAGGGATTTTTTTCAAGGTCACCATGCTACAAAGGGTTTGAGAATTGAAAAGTAGGTATCTCAAACTATCAGTCTATGTGTCAGTTGTGTATATCAACCAGCACGGTTTTTATTTCCCTTTATGTTCTCTGTATGACTTGGGAACCCACATCATTTTTTCTGGCCTCATCTGCAACTATCAACAAAAGCATAAACATTGGCAGCAAACTATAAAAAATTTCCATTAAAATGGACCTCAAAAACTAATAACTCCAAGAATATACCCATTCTTTGCATGAGAGAGTTTAAAACCCATTAATTTCATAGCTAATCCTGCCATAAAGACAGAGCACCATGAAGATATTTATTGCCAAAAAAAAATTCCCTAATTTATTAGTTCAATGAATGCGAAAGCTTCAGAAAGAGTTGCAAGAACCATTTACAAGAAAACTTGCATTCTAGAGACAGAGTGAAGAAAGTCCATTTAACTCCCTAAACACCACCAGCCTATCAGCCTCTGCACAAGAAGAACATATCTAGTAGGGGATCCTGAACTAGCAGATATGGGCACACCACAAAAGAGTCCAGGAAGCTGACTCTTGATAAATTTAAACTGGAAGTCCATGAGAGAAATAAATCACTGTGATATCTAAGTATTAGGACAACTTTTCTAGGGGTGTGATAGATATTTCCTCATGATATCCAATTTTTGAAACAAATAACTGAAAGAAGAGGTGTAAGACTTTTTAATGAAGAAAAAGACACAAGTTCATACCAGTCAGCTTTTTGAAAAAAAAAAAAATCCAGAATTTCAACTGCAAAAGTATTTCACAGGATGCCAGGTTCCTTTGGAAATTTCTAAATGTTGCTGAAGAGTTTACACTTTAGAGAACCCAGAATTTTTCCCAAAGAAGAAACATTTAAAAGGAATAATGTCCATACTGCTGTAGTGCCACTGCCTTTGCTGACTCTTGCTCTGTCTCAGAACTCCATCTCATGATAAATTGTGGCAGCTCAGTGTGAGGGTTCACAAAGTTTTCCAGAATATACAATCTCATTGATCAAGAATGTGAAGTATTGCAGCATGCCAGATGCAGTATCTAATCCAAATGTTGGGTTTAAATTACATTTTAAAGTTTTTTACCCAGAGCTTCACTTTGTGAGACTTTAAGTTGGGAGAAAAATTGTTAATTTTGTTTAAAGGACCACAGCATCTAGATATGTATCTAATACCTGTAAGTAAAATTTTGCAAGCTATAATAAAATTCTTATTGGATCTTTATCACATAATTTGTACTGTTAACTATCTATATATCTAATATGCTTCTAATTACAGTTAATTCAAATGTGTTGGAAGTACAGAGAGATCTAACTTGGCATTTAGATTGATAATGAACAGAATTCTCTGCTACATAAAGATATAAAGGAACATGAAAGATGGATTCAGAAAATATAAAAAAGTAAGAGATTGAATGTAACACAACTTATCAAATATAAGTTTATAACAAAGACTGTATCTGAAACACCAACTTCCTGAAATACTGTATGTTGTATCTCCCTATAAACAGAAGTTTTACTACTGCAACAGCTGGAAGCATTTACACTTTTTAATATCTTCTTCAGTAACAAAGTTAAATTCTTCTTGCAGCTGTTCAAAAGAATTTTGGAATGGTTTGTTCCCTGGATCCTGCATACTGTGAAAGAATGTAAGGGCAAGGCTGGAGGGTTTTACAAACTGCCTCGATTTCAAAATAACTTTTTTCTTAATTAACCTTTACAGACTTTACACAAATTTCTTCAAGACTTCTGATCTATCTTTCTGACATAAGCATATGCTAGTACATGGCTTATCTGAGCCAAAATTATTTATCAGGTCTAATTGCAATGTCTTTCAGTTGTAAGCAAATTCATACTTTTTTACTGAATTTTTGAAAAGTAGAAATAGATTTTTTGAGAACTTTTTTGGTTTTTGAGTACTTTTACTTTAAATTGTATGTAAATATTTTTCTGCATTACAAAAATTTTTTAAATGTCCTTTTCTAAGAAATAGTATTTCAAATTAAAGATGTTTCTTTACAAAACAATTTCATTTGTTTTTTCTCTTTTCACTGGATTATCAGATATTGCTGATAATAACCCATTAGTCACAAGATGCATCAGACACACGGAGCACAATCAGGTGAGCTGCACAGGACACACATAAATCCACACATCAGAACTGCAGCCTGAGCTCTCCAGGGTTAATGTGAGCTCATGCAATAATCCCACTGTGTTCAGAACATTCCAGGGCTACTGAGTGTTCACAGGAGAGGACAGGACCTTTATCCCAGGCACAGGAGTGACCTCTGTGCAACTGCAGCAGGAGATACAGCTTCCTCCTCTTGGCTATTCTGGTACGAGACCTAATCTCAGGCAACAGTTCTGCTCTGGGGTTTTAAATAACTCTGATAACTACTTCAGTTTGTTCCCATGCTTTGCTTTTATCTATTAAACTTTTTAAAAAACATAACAAGCCTTAACTCAGTCCCTGTTATTTGTAATTTTGAAGCCAAAGAACTTGCATGAAAAAAATATTAAGAGTATCTACAGCTACTCTGCCTCCTAATACAGTAGGGATAATATGTAGTTTCTTCTAAAAAAACATGTAAAGATGAACTATCAAAATCTGCTACACATTACCATAATCAATTCCATCATATATGAATTCCCTCATATATGAATACTTAGGATATTTGGGATCAAACTCAACTGCTTTAGATCATTTGATAAGTTTATCTATGACTGAGCCATCAAATTCTAGTAGCTATTTCTGCATGGATATTTCTTGGCACATTAAAATACAGCCATCTAGCATTAATTGCAGAACATTTAAAGGAACAAATGTTAATTGCAACAGAAATTTCTTATAATGTAAGCAATTTTTAGAACACATTTCAAATTCTGACAGATTAATCAGGTTACCTGGTTTAACATCATAGCTGTTTTAAAAAAAAACAAAAAACTAAACTAAGAAGCACTAAGAAACCCTAAACCAACTTACAAACAGTTCCCACAGATCTGAACATGAAATTCTAACAGATGAGAACGCTGATAAAACTTAAAATATACAATTCATTACCACCTGCATCAAGCAGAATTTATCAGCTGTGAAACAGGTGCTACAGGAAAACACTTCCTTCATCAGGTGCCTGTGATAAAGCATGCATGAGTTTGCCTGACATCAAAGCATGTAGTTTCTTTTTTGTCTCTAAAAAAGGTACATCTAAATCAAATTTTGTTGACAGAATAGAAAAACCATTCAATAAGATTGTGTGTGGATATATATATTAAAAAAAAATTTGAAAAGTCACCCTCTCTGCCCCTCCAAATAAAGTGAAACTTCCACTTGATTTTAATGGACCATAGAAACTATGTGGCTTTCAAACAAAATGTACATTTTGCTATCTCACAGCCACAGCAACTCACCTGCATTTTAACATCTGAATTGCTGATGAGCTTGTACTTCCCTGAAGGAGGATGCTTTCTTGAATTTAGACTTAATGGAGGAGAAAAAACCGAATTCTCTAAAACCTTCAGAAAGCATGCTTCACAAATACTTGACAAAAGAGTTAGAGGTCAATATTGACAGCCTGTCAGATCAGAGTTCAAAGAGGACTCTTTTTTGTGAGGAAGAGGAAGTATCATATTCCTTGGCGCCTCCTTTCAGCATAAGGACATGGTGTTCAGAACCCAGCCAGACTTCATCTGGGTTGGGTTTTTTTGAGCTGTCACTTACTGTAGCTGTAACAGAACTTACTACAGAAAGGGTACAATCAGGGACTTGGGCACTTTTAGTACAAAGTATGCTACTTTTACTTCAAATCATTTTACAAACTGTTAAAAAAAAAAAAAAAAAGTAAACTGGCCCACCTTGACTGGTGTAATTTTAAAACCACCTGAGCACCCCACAACCTTCCCCGTGGCTGTCCCAGTAACACTTCATCAGTTAATGAAGTGCCACTCAGCCACTTCAGTACAAAAGAGCAGAACGATATACCTGTAAAAGTAGTAGCCACTTTTATTCAGGGATTAGTCATTTGACATCTAAATTATTTTCAAAATTACTATGAAGAACAGCTATATTTTGTAGACATACCCCTCATTTTCTAAGTAGCAATGACTTTTTAATGGCTACAAATGCCAATTTCCATAACTGAGTCATGAAGAGATCTGCACCATTATGTATGAGTGCCTCCATCCAGCAGCAGATTTTTCTCAGCAATTATTTTAGGTAATTTTCATACAAGTGGGAAGAAAAACACTCAAATTTCAGACTACCAAAAATAATGAGCTGTGGATTCCCTGATCCTGGAAGTGTTCAAGGCCAGGTTGGATGGGGCTCTGAACAACCTGATCTAGTGGATGCTGCCCCTGTCCATGGCAGGGGATTGGGAACTACATGATCTTTAAGGTCCTTTCAAACACAAACCATGCTATGACTCTATGATTATCTGATTCAGACTTAGTATTGATTTCACAAAAAGTGCTTCTGTGTGATAACAATTTATGCATCTGGTGACAGTTATATTAAGGTCTAATTTTTATCCAAATTTTCATACATTTAATGTATGATTACTGATATTCTACTTGATAATTCTTCCTGAACTATTATCTGATATCAACACATTAGAAGTCTTAAAAGATATTTAATTAAATTTATCAACTAGGTTTGTAATTTAAGGGATTTTTAAAGTAAGACTTACAGCAGCTGAACTAATCATATTCTGTCATTCAGTCATTGATACAATCTCTTATGTTTTCAATTCTTGAGAGTTGATGTCAATCCTCCTACAAGCAATAGTATTCCTCTGAACCTTATTACATCAGGACCTTGCAAGCAGAGATATTCACAGTGTGAGTAAATTAGATATTTTAGGATTAAGATCAATTTGGTACCCAAATGCTAAACATCGGACGAATATCTGATATTCATCAAATAGCACTTTAAAAACTAAGGAAGATACTGATGTGCTGAAGACATGCTTATGATTTTAAAATATTTTTATAAAATATTTGTAGCATTTCCAGTTTACTTGTGTTCCAGCATGTGATTTACAATCCACAGGAGCTAGAGAAAAAATGAGAGGAAGAGATTTAGTCAGGAAACAGAAACAAATCACCACGGGATGAATGAAGAATGTCTGAGCAGAGGGAAAGAAAATCAATGGGAAATTGCAGAAGACTGAATTTAGTACTGGTCCCAGTTTTCAGGTAGGATACCTGGCAGGTAGATGTGCCTAACCTGACCTGGGTAAAAAAAGCACAGTTGCTGTAGCAGGCACTGCCATCCTGGACTTGCTCCAAGAGCAGGGGGATTGTGAAGAGAGGTTGTTGGTGAACATAGACTTAGAGAAACTTAAATGGGGTCACAGGCAGCTCCAGCAGGACCAGGGCATCGGTTTGTCCTACTGAATTCCACAAACTTCCTCCAACTACTAACACAAGTGAGCAACTATTTGTATACTTTTTTTTTCTCATAATATGTTTAATAATATACCTAAATATATATATAAGTTTCCTTAACTGATCCCAGTAAAATAAATACTTACATGTTCTAAGGAAGACTTGTTCTACCACATGCTCCATTCAGAGTGGTACCATTAAGTATAGAGCAAGGTACAGAATTGTCACTCTAAATGCACATCATGTATGCCAGACCAGATTTTCCAGTTAATAGCAGGGCCATGTGTCTTATGACACAGCGTAAACAGCAGAGAAGATGGAAAAAAAAGAAAAAAAAAGGGTCAAATTACAGGTCTGTCTAGGCACTATTCAATTTCCAATAAAGACAATAAAATGCAGCTGCATATAAGTAAATGATTAAGTACTCTTTCAACACTAGATAGTCTGTATTTTGCATAGTGCTGTACTAACATTGTCCAGGTAAGTGCAAAGTTGAGGCTGATGAGACAGCAGCACAGGTTCCTCATTTAGGGGAGTGAAAGTATTTACAGAGGTTTGGGAGCATCCCTCCTCAGCAGTAAGATCTCACACATCTGGAGTTAGTACTGCTGCTGCTGAGAGAATGAGAAAACTAAATTCCGAAACCTCTGCCTTGCACTATGGGAAATGCCACCAAGTTCAATGGAACCATTCAATATAAGCATGTAAAAATTAAATTAATACAATCCTAACAGACTTGTTAAATTTTGCTGCACAATAGCAGGCAATATGTAAATACGTATTTTTATTGTACTACATTCCTGCAGGTTCTGATTCACAAGTCTTTCTATTTGTCACCTACCAACATCCTCAGCGTCCCCAGCAAGCTATGGAAAACAAATGAAAAAAAAACAAGTTTCCAGTGGGGCATAAACTCCACATAATCTTTTCCCGCACACTGCTTGCCCAACTGCTGTCACGTTTTCATAGGCGAGCGTAGGCTTTAAGGAGCGGCACGGCCC
>VZSR01000257.1:3276922-3302204 GCA_013398615.1 Brachypodius melanocephalos | reverse complement strand
GGCACGGCCCCCGTTTGTGCCGTGTGAGGCCGAACGCGCCGTCCATCTCCCCGCGGCCTGGCCGGGACCGCTCCCAGCGCGGAGCCCGCGGCACCGGCGCCCCCTGGCGGTGCCGGGCAGGGCCGCGCCCCGGCGCGCCCAGGTCGGACTCTGGCTCGCACAATGGAAATTAAAAGAATTACTTTCTTTTAATCTACGTTGCATCTGGCTATCATTGCGTTCTTTCAAAAATCAGAGTAAAGTGAAGGCTTCGGTGAAATGCTGTAAAGAACCTACCACATTCAAAGCAATATTTAACACTTATTGGATCAGAAGTATTGGGTAGTGTCTCACTGTACTGCTGAACAGAGAACACAGATGTTGTTCAGAGAGCTGTTTTCCCTTTTCTCTGAAAGTCAAGGTCACCTTTCCAAGATCGTTGGTTTACAGCACGGCTCAGCCGTGATTACTTTGTCTTCCTTCAATCTATCAATATAATCAAACTGCCTACAAGCATCCCTCAAAAATGCACAAATATTTATTTGTAAAAAGTCCCAGCCAAATCACTTGATGCAAGTTTTCCCTTTTCGAAAAGGACTCTGCTGTCAGCTACGGTAATGCAAACCCACACATTCAAAAACAAGAGCTATTACTGATCTACACCAGCATTGTTATTTTAAAAATGTTGTCTTTTGTCCTTTTCAATTTCTACTGACATCCCAAAGACTCAGATTAAAATGAACTTCAGTGAATGATTCAATTAAAAATATAAGCGCTAATGTTTAGTAATCATGCAGTAAATTTTTTAAAAGGTGAAATAATACTAAAAGAAATATGCAAAAATGAAGAGGTGTGATCTCAGTTTGGACTGAGCACCAAGAGGATTCATCCAACATGGAACGCATCACAAGCAGTATACGGAAAGGGGATTCTTAAGTTCCATAAATGAGGCACCTCAAATCTGCTGCCCCAAAGCACTTACTGAAAGACGAGACTGAAGGAAGTCTTTGATGAAAAAAGATACCACAAAGAAGAATGTAGTAGAAAAAATATATGCTTAGAATACTTATGTACTTGCTCCATGAGCCATGTTAAGTGATACTGTATCAAGTAGAAATAAAAAGCTATTTGAAAAAAAAAATATGACGACCAACATTACAACATCTGTTTCACTGTAAATCACGGTTTAACTTTTCAGAATGTGCTTCCAGTGCTGACAATCATCCTGGCTGCCACCCACTGACACAAACTGAGATAATAAACTTCAAGAACTTTTAAAACAAAAATAAATTGGCTTAAGCAAGAGAGATGATTAGCTGCTTTTTAAATCTACATCACTTGCACATCCTTGACTACCGGAGCGGCTCTATTTCGAAGCATTTAGCCGGAGAATACCTCGGCACCAGCCCTGCCGAAGACGCGGCGTTCCCGGGGTCCCGCCGGGTCCCGCCCGGCCCCGCCCCGCGCACGCGCGAAGCCGCCACCGCCCCTCGCCCCATTGGCCGCTCTCCCCGCACCCCGCTCCCCGCCCCGCCCACCGCCCCCGCCGCGCAGGCGCAGTCGTGGCCCTTTCGGGAAGGTTCTGTGTCGCACCAGCCTTTCCTTCCTCCGCCAGGGAAATCCTGTCCGGGTACGGGCCGCCCGCAGCCCCGCTCCTCCCCGCCCCGCCCCGCCGCCGCACGGGCTCTTCCCCGTCACCGTCTGCAGCCCGTGCCCTTCCCCTCACAGCCCGCCCGCCTCCCTCGACAGCCGCCTGACCGCCCCCCGCAGCCGGGCCGCGACCTCCCCCCGCCCCGGTCTCCGTCCCTACCCCGAGCTCTGCCGCTGTCGAGCCATGGGTCGGCCCCGCAGCTGGTGCTGCCCCAGGGATATGCGGCTGTGAGGGGCAGCCTCATCAGCGTCATCCCGTGGAGCGGGGGCATGGGGGCCGCTCCCCTCGCCCCCCTGCCCGGGTTCCCCCGAGGTCGGCGGGCGCCCGGCGTGCAGCGGGATCGGACCCGTCTAGGTTAGGAGGGAGCAGGCGGTGGTTCTTCCATTGCTGAGGTGCCGGCCTCGCCTCTTGCAGCTTCCCGGAGGTTCTTCTCGTTGAGACGCGTTCTAACTGGGAGCGCAAGGGCGGAATAGACGGCTCCGAGCCGCAGGAGTGGGACAGAAGGGACTGCCAGGAAGATCTTCGTGCTGCAGCGCTGCTGCCAGAGTTAGAGAGAAACCTGCCGCCTCTCCTCTCTCTCTTGTGATCACCTGGAGAGGAGAGGTGAGTTGTCTTTCCCTCTTGTCATGCTGTAGCAGTGGAGGAATAGGCTAGCTTGCAAGGTGCAGAACTTGCTCAGGACGGCTTGAAGCCTCAGCTGGCTGCTTGGTTTATTTGAGACTCAGCCCTGTGCAAAGGCCCACTGATGGAGAAAGAGATTAGCACCGTGTTAACCGCGCGGTTCTCTCTCCTTTGCTGCAGTGCCCACTTTCACCGCTGCCTCCTGCTCTGCCTGCTCCTGCTTTCAGCATGGTAAAGAAGAATACTATCCCTGATGGGTAAGTATCCCTCACACTAAACAAGAGGCAGGAGCGGGCATCCCACAGAGAGGGGCACTGACTGCCCCAGGCGCTTTCTTGCCTCAAGCATCTTCACCACCTACAGACAGGTAAGGTAGGTATCTTCTCCAAGACAGGAACAGCCCAGCCATTCATCCCCTAGGTGAGTATAACGCTCCAACTTGTCTGTGAACACTTCTCCTTCATCGGCCACAAACAGTTCCTTCTTCCTAATCTTTTTACCCCCAAGTGTATGTTTACTGGGGAAATGGGAGTGTGGTCCATACTCCTGACTGCTCACGTGTTTCCTGCTAGGAATGGCAGAAGCATTGATAAGACGGGAGCAGGTGACTGCATGCATAAGATCAAGGAATATTTTTGTGAATTCAGATCCAGAAACATCCCGTGGTTTTGTTTCTAACAAGAGGATGACAGAAATGCTGTATCAGCAAAAATAATCCCAAATTAACCCAAATGCACCATTTCTGATGGCTTGATTGGGAGTGCATATGTGGACCACAGAATGATGTTATTTAAAAGAGATCCAGTTCTACTCTTCAGCTCTAATAAAGCACAAAAAAAGAAGTCCAGGTTAAGAGTTTTAACCCATATGTTCTTGATAACATCAATAGAAACTTTTTGGGTAGGAGGGCATGCTGAGATATAAAGGCACACTGTAATGGGGCAATAACTTGCAGTTTATACATTATTTGAGGAAAGAATTACATAGTGCTGGTTTCAGGAGGAGTGTGAAGTAGGTTTATTAAGAGCAGTCTTAGGAGGAGCGATAAGATACGAAAAACACATGTTCTGGTGATATTTGTTGGTCTAAAAGCAGTAAATAGAAACAAAAGGTGAACAGAATTTAAAAAATGAAGAAGCTGAGGTTTTTTCCATGGCTGACAAACTCAGGGATTAGAATTAGAATAAGCTTTAAGAAAAGTTGTTTAAGCATGTCTTTCTCTGAAAATTTTGATGAAATTTCAGTTACATGTTGGATAAAAGTGAGCTAAAGTGGGTTAGTTTTTTAAGCAGTGATTCAGAAACCTGAAAACAGTCAATTATCCTTGTTTTCTTCATCCTTGGAAATTGCTTCTAAAACTTTGAGAATCAGGTGCTCATTTCTCCATTCTTATCCTCCCCCTTGTATTTGAACTAGAAAAGCTTTCAAGTTATGTGGATTTCTTAAATATAGAAGAATCAGTGGACTATACTTTTGACTTCTACAATTGGAAACTAATACCTTTCAGGGAGAGAAACAGCTACTGTCAAGTATTTGGTTATAAAGTTAGTATTACCTTCTGACAAAGTGCCTGATACTGAAGTGCTTTCAGCTTCTCCAGATAGTTTTTATACTGCTAAGAAATGAAGCTAGACATGCACAATAACAGGGGTTTGGCAGTAAAGAAGTTGAAGGCCTTGTCAGCCCCTCAGTCTCATACAGCAGGATATGGATGTCACCCTTGTGCCAGCACAGAATGTTGTTCTTCACTATCAATTCAGTAAGCCAGGAAGACATAGAAGTGAACTCTGGAAGGGGCTTAGGAAACTAATTTGAGTCTAGGTGATCTTGCACATGCAATTTACTGGCCCCAGAAATAGATGTTGGCAGCAGTGAGATTGTGGTACCCTGGAGCATAAGGACAAGTCCAGATGGTGCAGATTGTGGAAGTACAACCTCAATCACCATGTTGTGATAGCAGTACTCTTAACAGTAACTCTTTTGGTTTAATGGTACTGCAAGAGATAAAGTGACACTACATAGTGGCATCTCTTAAGATTGTCTTCCTGTTAGTGCCTCAATTCTTAACACTTTTAATCCACATTTCATTATGCTAATTGAAGCAATGCAATAAATTGGAGGTTTCAGTTAAGGTAGTAGGTAAGAATAGTGCAACCAAACAATAAATGGTGAACCTTTTTTTAGGACAAGGGGTAATGACTTCAAAGTTGAAAAGGTTTATATCAGATGTAAGGAAGAAATTTTTCACTGTAAAAATGGTGATGCACAGGAATGGGTTGCCGAGAGTTCTGGTGTCCTTCTCTGTGAGTATTTTCAAGGCTGGTTGGATGGGTCTTTGAGCAACCTGGTCTAGTGGAAGGTGTCTCTGCCTGTGGCAGAAGAATTGGAACTAGATGATGTTTGAGGCTTATTCCAACCCAAGCCATTCTATGATAAAGAAAAGTACATCTCTTTTTTACTTTTAGTAATGTCTTGGAGCAGAGCTATGGTGTAGTGTCCCTTGCAGTCTCAAACCTACAAAGTAGTGCTGGTAAAGTAATTTTGTAGCAAAATGAAACATCACTGTAAAAGAGAGGTTCAAGTGACCCCTTGCACTGCAGTTTCCACGTGGAATCAAGTTCTGGTTGTTCACAGTGTCTGAAATGGTTTTATCCTTCAGTAGTTGTTACACTATGATGTTTTAGTGGAGAACCAGACAGTCCAAGCTGCATAACAGGTCATAAAATACTATGATGTTTTTACAGATTTATACTCACTTGTGCTTCAGCATCCAAAATCCTGCTGTGGGTATAATTACATAAACTCCAATTCAATTCTGAAGAACATCTGCAGAAATGTCACCTTCTGGCAGATTTCCCTTGAATAGTATAAAAAATACTGGGTGGGATCTTTTTGTTGGAAGGGCAAAGCTGAATTATTTTTTGCCTATGTACTATTAACATGCTGCTTTAACTGAATTTTTCCTGTCCAGACTTAAAGTATCAGCATTTTCATTTAGACAGGAATATTAAATACAGTGGCATAATGGATCGTGCATGTTCAACAGTGAGTGGGAGAGAAGGATGATATTTTAGTTGTAAAAGTATTTCCTATCATCAATTTTGAATCTAGTGTCTATAGAGGTAAGGAAGTCACTTGGAAAATCAGTTTGCATGTATATCATGCAATATCAGTAGCCACAAAAAGGGTAAAGAGGTTCCAAGTAGTATTTTCTAAATGATCTTGCTAGAGGTGACAGTATTTCAGTAGTTGTTAAAGTAAATCTTACTATGAATCAGTTCTAAATCAGAAAATTTTACTGGAAATTAAAGCTTCCATATGACCTTAACAATGTTAATGTAAAAATAAATCATGAAAAAAAAAAAAATTGTTCCACATCTGCTCTATTAAAGCTTTAAAACCAAAGCAGATAAAATACGCAGCTGGATGTAATCCATAATCAGTTTCTTCATGTCCAGCTTTTTTTTTCATTCAGGCCTCTGTTAGCTCTTAGTCACTGGTACAGGGATGATGATGGTGCCAAGTCTTGTGATAACACCTCTGAGTCTTGCCTTTCTTCCTTCCACTCCTGTTCAAGCAGGATACAAATCATGTCACAAGTCTCATTCATACTTGCTAAAATGCTTAGTTAAATCTTTGCTCCTGTAATTCCTTTTTGTGTGACTACCTGCAGCTCATCTTTGATCATTTCTGCCTTTATCTTTTTTTCTGTAAGAGTTTGACTTTCTTTAGTCCAGACCACTTTTAATTCCCAACCATGTTCCTTTGTTGATGAAAAGTGCCTTCTGCTCATTTTCTACCATAGAGCTGTCAGCAGCTTTTGAATTTCTTGCTGATCGTGCAGATTTTTTTTTTCTGGGAGGATTTAAATGGCTTTGAATACAAGAGAATAAACCCCCAAGTTTATTAAGGTCTGACAACAAACTGGGTAATCCCGGGGTATTGTTCTGTAAATCCTCTAATATGAAAAAAGTTCAGAATTTTTACAAAGCCTTTTTTACATTGTTTATTAAAGAAAATAAGATTTTAAAGCCTGTTGAAACTTCCTTTTTGACTTCTAAACGCTCCTATCTATGTTAATTATGGTTTATTTCCACTCACAGATTTCCAAGAGAAAGCAGGTTAAAACAGCACTGAATTTCTGATCTGATTAATGTACAGTTTACATCTCTTAAATAGAAATAAATGGAACATAGCCTCAGAATTTTGTTTTCGTATTTTGCAGCAAGCATGAAGCTACCAGACTCCAGAATTTATGAACTTGAAAATACACTTAGGAAGACTTATGCTGCAAAAAATTTAGAATTTAGTAAAAGATTTTATTTGAAACAGCTCTCAGTAATCTCATCTCTAGCTTGCCCTTACCCTTTCTCACCTAGTATGTCTTCTACAGACCAGCTGTTTGCAACAGTTCTTCCTAATGATGAGTTGTTCTTACTCCTCTGTTGCTTCACCTGTTGTCCGTTCAACTAAGCAGCTGTATGTCTGCACTGTGAGCTGTTCTTGGCCTCATGATGAAGGTGACAGAGAGAAGTTAGTGCTAAAGACATGGCTGTAGGAGATTGTTATGTGATTGCTTAGTATCAAATACACTTCGGTCACCCTGCTTTGTGTTTCCTTTGTTACTTCCAAGCATCTCTGAATGCTGCTGTTGTTATTTATATACTATGACAAACATAGATATTTCATTGAGAATTTTTCCAGACAACTTCTAGGGTTTTTTATGGTCTGATACAGGAATTGTGAACAAAGCAAAGTACTCAGTGGTTAGAATATTTTAAAATTAAATATTCAGTTTATTTCATTAAATGGTGTATTTTTACGAACATCAGAAAGGAATCTAGAAGCTGTTGGATGCTCCCTTCAAAGGGAGAGATTTAATTTAAACATTAATTCAGGAAATTGCAAGGAAATGGACACCAGCATTAAAGAATCTGGTGGAAATGTTTTGTCTTTTAATAGTAGAGGTATTAGCCAAAAATACAAAAAGCCCGTGTAGATTTTAAGTCACCCAGTTGCACCTTGTTAGGTTATACAGATAATTTGCACTTGCAGAAGAAGAAACAATAGTGCTAAATGTAGTAAGTTACCTCTTTGACGGTAAAATTGATCTGCTGATTAACTTGTTTTCCTCTTCAGATAATGCTTTTCATCCTTTTTTGAAAATTGAAATCTTTTAAATATTATCTATCGAGAGCTTTTTCAGTGCAGTGTAGAACTTGTGCATACCAGTTCTTTGTGGTTTTGGAATTACAGGTGTTTTGAGTGTTGTAACAAGTCTTCCTATTGGTGATTTGTTGTAGGTTTTGGAATATCCTCTGTATTTTTCAAAATGGTGAGAGAAAGTGCAGTCAAGAGTGTTTCTTGAAAAAGAAGCATATTACAAAGGAAACGTTTTTTGAAAATACAGATATTTGTATTGTTTATGAAATAAACTTTGCATTTCATTGTCAATTAAATGATTGATGTCTGCCTATGGCAACTTTTTAAAGGTGTTTGATTCAGTCAGGTTGAAAAATTTCCACCAACTACAACAATACATTTTTACCTGTTGAACCTTACACATTTGCTTTGCTTTATATTGTTGATACTTGCTGGTAGATGTTATCCTGCCATTTTGAGGAGGGGAATTTGTTGGAAGTTGAAGAAGAAAGAAGAAAGGGAAAAAAAGACTCTTTTCAAATGTCCTGGTGATACTTTCAAACTGCTTCATGGAAGGATTGCAGATTTGGGGACTTAATTGTACTGTATGATAATAGCAATTTTTATGCAGCTTTGTGCTGCAGGTGTCTTCTGTTGAATGATGCAACTTGAAAATATTTAAAAATTAATGTTTCTTTCCTTACAGATGGCGGAGTTTGACACCAGTTGGACAGCCTATACCAGGAACAAGATTTATTGCATTCAAAGTACCTTTAAAAGGGGTATGTATAAAAGTAACTGCAAATTGGCTGTATTAGATAAACTGCAAAAGTAATGAAGAATAGCGTGACTATACATGCAAATTTCAAGGAAGTTTTTAAAAAAATAATTCATTCAGATTTAGGCCTTTCAGCCATCTGGATTTTTAAAATAATATTCTGTATTTTTTCTTATTTTTTATATCTGACATTACTCTTTTTATTTATCTTTTAAAAATAATCAAGCTTCTAAATCAATCAGCATAATTCATTTGATCACTAATCTTATTTAATATTTTTCATGGCTGTTTTAAGAAAATCATATGGAAGAGCTTATGATATGAGTAACAATCTAGGCAATGTAAACCAAAGTGTAATTTTACAGAAATTAAGCACTCACTGAATGATACCAGCCACTGCAGAACTTTTAAAATTATAGATCTAGATTGGCAATTTCGTAAGCAAAAAGCTTCAGTGATCTGGTGGAATGTATTACAACTAAAAAAGAAGTCTTCACAAATTTCTTCTATTTTACTAATTAATTAATTAAAAAGTACTTTTATTAGTATTTCTTTCAGAGTCTTACTAACATGAAGTGCCATCCTAAGCTATTAAATACACTATTAAGTAAGCTATTAAATCTTTAAATTCTTTGATTCTAAAATATGTGGAGATTGTCCTGTTGAGACTGTTCAGCTCTTTAGTGCCTATGCCTTTTTGGAGGCATGAGGCAAATTAGTGTTAATTTATACAGAAGGACAAATAGGACAAGTGCTGCATAAATTAACTTTTACAAGTCCTTGCTTTAGATACAGAGGAAATAAAAGTTTCTAAGCACTTTTAAAGAAAGTACAGTGGCCTGACATAACTGTAGCAGCTAGAGGGAAATGTTCTGTCTGAGCTTTTGTCTACAGATTGCTCTCTAGTATTCATACACAAAAATTTTGATTCTTTGGGTATATTACTACGCATTATGTTTTCAGTCAGCATTCAGTTCACTTTTATTAGGAATGACTGAAGTGAAATGTAGGGTTTCCTTTCTGCAGCTACTTTTACAGCTTTAGGATGATGGTTTGGTTCCTTGAACACCAAGGATCTCATACTTAACATGTCATGTTCTCCAAGATGTAGATGGATTGTATGGCAGTCATGTGGTTTTCCACCAAGACTGCTAGTCAACAAATCAAGCTCTGAATATAAAATCCAGTAGAGTTATATTGGCTTCTTTGCTCTTGTCACAAGGACCGCTCCACATCAGCATGTTACTCATTTCCTGTCCTACTGATCTCACTGGGGTGTAGATCTCTGTTCTGGGAAGCTGTCTTGGCCAGATGTGAAGTCTAGTACCCAAGGATGCAAAATCCATAACATTTCTCTCCCTTCTCTCAACTATGCAAGACAGAGAAATGACAAGTCTGCCAGCATGCTTGAAGGTCATGGAGTTTGTGGCAGAATACACATCAAATGTGTAACTGGCTAGACTGTGCTGTCTTTGCAGAGGTGGTCAGTAAATCTGTCTGAAAATGCTGAAGACCTGATTGGTCATAGTTTGTCGGAAGTCCTGTTATTTATTAAATTGGTGGAACAGACCTCTTAAATATGCAGCAAGTTAGCTTCTTTGCTGTGTGTTAGGAAACTGCTGATTGGTGATTTCGCCCAAAGGGAGACAACACCTTCTCAGTATTTGAAGATACAGGGTTGTTGTTTTAGAATATATGCTGTTAGTAAAGATCATGTGTTTACTTGGAAGGGTTTTCTGTCCTTCCTTTCAGATCACCATTATAATGCTAACAGTAACATTGTAGGGTAGTAAGAATTAGGCAAGTTCTTTCCCATGCCATTAGGAGGATTTTTAGAATTGGTTCAGATTTCTCAAAGCTCTGTTAACACCTAACTTACGGAATACTCAGCAGGAGTTTTTCACAAAATTCCAGCGAGCCTTTCAAAACATAGCGTTCCATAAAACATTTAACTGCCTACTCAATCAGCATGTCTGGAGATACCTTATATTTGTAAATTACATTCCTCCTCAGTTTGTGTCATGTCATATAGCAAAAATTCTTTAATGTTCTACCATAGATTTTGCAGATTCACCTTTATCACCTCAAAGACACCTACTAAGAGGCACTGCTGAGTAGCAGTGACATAACTGACTCATGTTCATTTTGTTTAAACTTCTACAACCTCCACTTTTTTCAGCAGTGCACTGGTGTCTGAAATACATAGGACTGAATACTTTATTACTTCCTTTCTATCCTCCTCCTTTCAGCTCAAGCTTCCTAATCACATATCAGCTTTGATCTGACTGCCCTGCTGTTTATTCTTTACTCGGGTTTCCTGTCTCTGTTTCGAGACTTGAGACAAGTGCTTGCTAGCATTTTACATTAGAATCTTTACAGTCCAAACAAGGAATGGTTAGTTACCCTACAGCATCTGTGGTTCTAAGAAGTGTGTGGTCTGTGGCTGCCTTCATTTCCAGTAGTTCTGAGTCCAGTCTGCTTGAATTTCTTGTTGATGAAGGAACTGACAGGTTGTTGAGGCTGCTGCATCTTTTGCCACTGTCTTTATTGGTTCTGGCTGAGCCTGTGTCAAAAGGCTCTCACAATGGACAAGTGCACTGTTCAGAGAAAATCCAGCCTTGAGTATATGAGGCATTTTCATACCTAAAGTGAAGAACACATTTCCAAAAACACAGCTATAATAGGGTGAGTAAACATTTTTCTCACTGTTTGTCAAATGAAATTAATTATTCATTATCCACCAACACACAGCTTTCTTAGTCACGATATTTAGTCTTATTTAATATTCCCCAGTGCTAAATGACATGCAAGTACACTCTGACAAGAGATGAAGCAGGGATAAAAACGTCTGCACAATGTCTGTGGGAAGAAAGTTAAACCTTTAGAAATGAAGTCTTGTATCACAATTTCTTATGTTTTGTGTGAAATACACTTTTAGTTTTGAGTTACTGTACAGGACAAAATTTGTTTGGGGGAAGTAGATTGCAGTGTTTTGTTTTTTAGTGTGTTTAGTTACATAAAAATCAATATACGCCTGCTGCATTTTTCAGAATTTTTGTGTCTATCAAATTAGAGCTAATTTTAATAATGTTTGTTAACATTGTACAAGCAGAAATGCTCATATTGTCTTGCATTTTCATCTAAATAGGAATACATAAATTTTCCTTTTTTTTGGTTCCTCTTACCTGTATAATACATGGATGTGGTTCTGTTATTTAAACACTCTTTTAATGTTTCCTAGTACTGATGTAAACAGCTGAATATTACAAATATCTTGTTATTAAAACATAAAACCAAAATACTTCTTTTCCATTTTCTTTCTAGGCAATTAACCAGAGGCTTACCCCAACCCAGAAATTTACACCAAAAGACTTAATTGCTGCAATGAAAGCCTTAAATGTGGAGCTTGGATTAATTATTGATTTAACATATACCACACGATACTATGAAGTTAAGGTAACAAAAGTCTAATAAAAATGTAAAATAGTTACTGCAACTTTTGTTTTAAAGTGTTTACACATTTGCTTACCTTGAATTGGAGCAGACAAGCCATCTAGACTAATTTTCTGTCTCCGATAGAAAATGAATGTTTTATCACAGAGGAGCTCATTCTCCCAGCCAGTTGCATTTATGGCTTATTGGTATTATAGTAACTCAGTAATGGATGAAGACTCCAGTGCCAGGCACTGCACAGAAAGTGCAGAAGAGTTATACCCTTTGTCCTGAAGATATTCTCATTTATTCCTAGGTGGTTCTTTTACTGATCCCTTTTTACTGAGTGGAATCCACTAAGAAGGTGTACATTTTTAAACTACTTTATCAATTGAAAAGTTTTTACCTGTATGGTTCAAACACTTGTGATTAATCAGCCTCCTGTTGAAAAGGACAATAAATGGGAGCATTATAACAGAATGCAAATCTTTGAATGCACGTGGCCTCTAGGCATTAAGGGAGTGAATTTATGAGTATGTACATGATTGTGGGTAGGAGGGACAAATACTGCTAATAATTGTAAAATGGGTTGGAATGGAATGCCAAGAATCTGCTCCCTTAGTTAATGTGCAGCCTTATTAGCAGGGATACATAAATCTTATGTAGAAACTGTTCCTTGTTTGAGGTGGTCTTTAATGTAGAAATGTTACTGGTAGTTCCTGAGAGTGTATCTCTGTACAATTGTGTCAAGATTGTTTTTAGTTTCTATTCAGGATTTGAACAAGTGGTTTACTTTGTCATTATGTTAGATACTGCTTAAGGTTTCTAATTGTTGCAAGACTAAAGTAATTTTTACCATTGCTTTTTTCTTTTGTTGTTAGGATTTACCTAAAAGTGTGCAGTATAAGAAACTTTATACTGTTGGACTTGAAGTCCCTGATAATGCTACTATCCTACAGTTCAAAAAGTGGGTCAGAAAATTCCTTTGGGAAAATGCAGGAAATGGTAAATATCAGCATCCTATGCTGTAAAAAGAAAAACTCACCAAAATTTTATTTCAGTACTAACTGTGTCACTTACTAATTTCAATATTCAATAAAATTTATGACACCAGGGATCTCAGGCTTTCTACAGCACTTTCCAGTTTATTATCATAATAAGATCCATTATGCAAACCACTACATACCTTTTTTTCCATCAAAACATGTCTTTTTCAAAAATTACTGGTAACTTAAATGCCCTTCCTAACAGTGTTACCTTTGTGTTACGTGTCAAAGTAACTGCAGCAAGGCCTTCCTCTGACCCAAACTGTTTACCATCAGTTGAGTGTTGTAGCTGCCAGCCCTTGATGGATGTTTTAAATAGCACTGGGTCTCTGATGGCACTGGGCACTGATATGTGTGAGCACCTTCAGTCCATTCAGTCGGATGTAGTGGTTTTTTTGACTTAGGAGTCCATTATTGCCCTCAGATCTGAACAGTTCTTGCAAATGTGATTACAGACGCAGTGTCAGTGTTTTGACAGTGTGGCTGTGCTGCTGTTTCAGTGTCTATGCAACGGGATAGTTCTTGCTGAGACTGGATAAGGTGCTTTTTGTGAAAATAAATAAGTCTGTATTTTGCCACAGTGTGTTTGTAGCTTTAAACTTCTCACTTCTTTTGGTAGTGATTTTTTGCAGGCAGATTTTACCTGTTTGTTTATCCAATATTGGTGGACCATTCTTTCAGGCCTTTTCATGGTATTTGCTGTGGCTCCTTTGGCATTCTTTTTGAGAAAATGGAGATATTAACTGCCCAAGTGCATACAGTTCTTACTGCAAAGCATAACCAGGGTCTTGCTGTGGGCAATCAACTGTTCTGTGAAAATGTTCTGACCTAAATTTCAGGTATGAGAGCCTGAATTAGAACTGCTGGGAAAATAAAAAAGTACAAGAAAAAGCCTTTTTCCTTGCTCAGGAAGTTAGTTTGTACATTCTTCATTTGCTCTTTTTTGGCTTAAAGAAATTACATGGTGATAATTAGTTCTCTTTAGATTTGGATGTAGTGCTTTTTTGTGTGACAAAGAATAGGGTGTGTCTGAATCTGATCTTGAGAGAATCAGTTCTTGATTTGTTACTGGATGTTGACCATCAGTTACAGCTCATAAGGGCATTTTGGCAGAGCTTATATAACTTCTGACTTGGGAGAACTTTACTTCTCGTAATTTGGCCTCTGTTTTAGGTAATCCCTAAAATATCAAGATTCTTTTTACAAATACTTTTTGAGAAGGTGGGGCTTTTTTAGTGTTTGAGTTGTTAGGACATCAATTTGTAATGAACTTACGTGGCAATTTGACTGTTGTGGTCTGTGGCAAACACTTGTATTTTGTCTCAGTTATATTTTATGTCATTCAGAAGTTTATCAATGTCCTGTTTCAAAGACCATCTCTCAGTACTGCCTCTGCCAAAACTTTGTTCTTCTGATGATGATCATTTTTCTTCTAAAATCTAGCCTAAAACTCTTCATCAGTTATACATTTATTCTTATACCAGCTTTGCCATTTAAGTATTGTTCTCTGTCCTCACTATTACATTCAGTATCTCAGATTTGGCTTTACAGACTAAGACAAGCTTCCTTCTTTTTGTGACCATCATACTATCCCTTTCTATATATATTGAACTTGTATGTTTTTCATAATATTTCAATATGAATATAAATAGTCTGCATGGGGTTTTACCAGTACCTTGCATGATCATAGTAGAGTTTCCCAATCACTGTTGGAAGTCTCTCATTTGAAACACCCTGGCAATAGTAAGTTATTCTGCTTTTTTAGCCTTTGGCCAATTAGCATAATCTTTTTTTAAAAGAAAATATTTCTGTAGAGATTACTGGTCCTTTTTTCCACCATGTATTTTATACTCCTAAGCATTTCATACTTCCAGGTGCATTATGTGTAAATTAAGTTCCTCAGTTCTGCATTTGCTGGTTGAGATTTGCTTTCAAACCTGTATTTTATTTTTCTCCTGTTACTGAGGCTAAGTGCTTTACCTGTCATCACTCTTTCTTTTTTCTACATTCTGCAGAGTCAATCTCAGCCATCACAAGTTTGGAAGTAGTGAGCTAACAGCTGCTAGAGCTCCATGAGTCCTGTCTGGATGTGTCTCTTGTTTTACAGGCGTGACAGTAGAATTTGTAAATAGCAAGCATTATTTATCATTACTTTTCTAGAAAAGCAGAGATTTTTTTTAATTGTGCTAGCTTTCTATGAATTTCACTTTCTGAACTATTAAAGACTCTTTCCTTTTTTGATAGAGAAGCTCATTGGCGTGCACTGTACTAATGGAATTAATAGAACTGGCTACCTTATCTGTAGGTAAGGCTGTATGAAAGGAGAAATCATTCTTCACAAAAGTAACATCCTTATCTTACTCTGTATTCCCTTGGGGACAATAACATAGTCATATTTTTCTTCAGGTATCTTATAGACGTTGAAGGCTGGGATCCAGAGGCAGCAATTCAGGGTAGGTATATAGTTTGAACTAAGGCACATGTCAGGTTCTACTTCACAATTACTGAAAACTCACAAATACTACAATTCTATTTTAGTATCTTTTAGTAATTTAAGTATCTTTTAAGTAATTAATAGTAATGTGCTTGGTTATATAGAAGATTTTCTGTCTGACTGTTGATTCTATTCCAGACAGGACTTGAGCAATAGCAAATTGACAGCATAGAAGGAGTATGTTTTAGATGCTTGAGTTTTTTTTTTTAACTTGGAGGAGTTTTCAGTCATAATTTGTTACCACTACTAGTTTCAGGGTTTATTTCTTTCAATGCTGCAATGATGCCAGGTTGCTGAAATTCTAATCAATTTTGAATTGTTTCAAATTCAACATCTCATGGGGAACAGCAACTTGCCTTTCACGTTTTCATGGCTCAGTCTGAGCACATTTCATTAGACTGCATTGTTTTTTTCTTTAGCTTTTGGCGATGCCAGAGGTCATCGCATGGATGGCCTTGTGTATCTGACAGATCTCAGGACACAGCCGATGCGAAGGTGAACAAAAGCTTAAAATTTTCCAGTACATCTCGTGGCATTTTTAAAAGTTCACTTCCAGTCCTAAGCCAAAATTAATTCCCTCTTAAACCTCTAATAGGAAACTACACACAGGTGTAAAATATGTGTGTAGTTGTTTGTTCGTTCTCAGATCAATAACATGAAGTGCAGTGTACTTTGTTCATCTTTTGAACGTATTTGGTTCGAAAGAGCGTTTTTAATCTGACAACTACTACTGAACATTGTTGTGCTTTTATCATACTGCGACAAGTGTATTGAGTGTGTGTTCTCTCAGAAGCTGACAGGAGCTGCTGCAAAGATGTCTTTGTAAGCTCTGTGATCTGCCTGCTGTTGTTGGCACTGTAGAGCAAGATACTAAAAAAAAAAGAGAACGGTTTTAAGAAAAAAAAAATACGGTAAAGTGGAAAATGGTTCTCGTCCACTCGGTTCATAGTAGTTGTAATTCTGATGTTTAAGAATGTTATGCTTATCATCTTCTGAGAACGACCAACCTTTCTGTCTTCCTAAGGTATTTGTGCCAATGATGCCTTGTAGCAGTGAATTGATTCTAAAATTAATACCTGAGTGATTTGTTTCTTTTTAGATTAATCAAACGTCCTTTGTTTTGCTTCTATTGTTGTTTTCATAGTCTGTACAGGATTAGGTTGGACTCCTGTCAGATTTTTAAAATGAATTTATAAGATTAGTGTTTTCTGTAAATTTTACTTAACATAAAATTTCTGTTATTCAGAACTGAAGAATTTTATGGGAGTGGGTTTTTTCTCTGTCGGTAGTATGCTTTTAAAAACGAAGCTTATGTGGGATTTTTTTTCCTCTTAGTAACCTTGGAATGGATGTATGGGATGCAGATGAAGATATTATCCCACCACCACACGCAATGGAAGGATCTGTAGAGCGGTTCCCAAATGAAGATTTTCAGGGGTAATGGGCTCAAAAATAGAATTCAAAACAAAACAAAAAACCAACCAACAAAAAAACCCCAAACCCACAAAGGAAAATAATTGTTTCTTATTGAAAATACCATAGATACCCAAAAGAGATTTTATTAATATAGCCTACTCTTGTATAAAAGGTATTTACAGAATTTGACAAAACAATGACCAGATAAGGGAAAGAAAGGGAATGTTTGCTGTTAGAAGTCTGTAAGTAATTAGTTCACTTAGGAAAATTCAGTTTTACTTCGCTTGTCCTTCTTCATTATTCTACAATAATCTGCAGTTCTTTTTGAATCACTGGTCTTGCCTGTTTAACAAGTACTATAGAGTTACAATTGAATGTTTTTCATAGCTTCTGCTTTAACACTAAAGGTTTTATAATCTGACATACAGTTTCCATTGTAAGTAATTTTGATACCTTCATATTTGCAATGTCTCGCATGTAAATTCTTGCTTTAAAAGGAATTGTTTTCATTAATGACTTGTAGCACTTCTAAGTATGATATTCAATACTTCTTAACAGATCTGGGAAAAGATTAAGAATTTATGATGACCACTCTCACAGTGATTTGCAAGGACAGGTGCAGTTGCGAGATTTTGACTTCATTAATAAGGGGCCTGGACAAAGACGAAGACCATTTCATGACCATCAAACTCAGGATGAATTGAGAGCATCAGTGCAGATGAGAAATTGGGACTACAACAGGGGGCCAGAACAAAGACAAAGAGCGTTCACTGATCACCAGTTCTATGATGATTATCAAGAAGACTCGCAGCTGAAGGACCTAGACTTCAGTAACAAGGGACATGGACAGAGTTTGAGACCTTTTCATGGACACCAGTTTCATGATGATTTGCAAGCAGACAGACAGTCTTTTGACTTCAGCAGAGGCCGGGAACAAAGGCACAGATCTTTTCCTGACCATCCATCAACTAGTGATTTGCAGGAAGACAGGCAATCAAAGGATTTTGATTTCGGTGGCAGGGGCCATGGCCAGAGACGAAAGCTGTTCCATGACCACCAACCTCGTGAGGAATTTCAGACTCAAATGCAGTTAAAAGAATTGGATTCTGCCAGTAGAGGTTCTGCTCAAAGACTAAGATCCTTCCATGACTACGAGTCCCATGATGACTTGCAGACACAGATGAAATCGGAAGATTTTGAATTTGTTAAGAGGGGTCGTGGGCAGAGGTTGAGATCTTTTAATGATCACCAGCCTCGCAATGACTTAAAAACAGAGATGCAACTGAAAGATTATGATCATAAAGGTCCTGGACAAAGGTGCAGACCCTTTCGTGACCCTCAGCCTTATGATGGCTTACAGGAACAGATTCAATCAAAAGATTTTGATTATGGTAATAAAGGGCACGGACAAAGGCCAAGACATTTTCATGATCATCCAGGTCACAGTGACTTGTCACGTGAATGGTGTTCAGACAGGTAAAGCATCCTTGAGCTATAAGAACAGAATTAGAGAATAAAGGTGTAAACCTCAGCAGTTTTAACTTAAATTTCAAATTAAGTATTTTTTAAAATAAATTATTTTAGAATCAATTAATCATCCTTTTAATGTATAAATGATCAGTTCATTAACTTTTCTTGTTTGGACTTACAGAAGGGTTTGATGTAACTGGAGTGTTTCAGCTTCAAAAGCCAGTGTTTTCTTGATTAGAAGGTTGTGCTTCTTTAATATTTGTGTTTTCTTTACCTTATAGTCAGCTTGAAATAAAACTCTTGTCCCACTTTGTTTTGTTCAAAAACTTATACTTAATAAGAAGTCCTCTGGACAGAAAAGAGTATGAAATTTTATTTTTGCCCTCAGCCAAACAGAACTACAAAGAAGTTTGACTTGCCTTTGTTTATTCCATGAGTTAGTAATTTGTTAGAAATCTGCTTCAGAACTTGCATTATATTCTCATAAGTACATATATCACTTCCTAGTAAACCTACTGAGTTCTGACATATTTCAAAATACTTTTAATATTGCCGAATGTATTTCAGATTTATTGGACTAGTTAAGTTTGATTTAATTTGTTCCATTGTACAGCTAAAACAGGATGTTATTACAGTGAAGCATATGCTTTTGAGGTATTAAATAAATAGTTATTACAGTTTTTTAAAAAATTTTAAGTAATCCTTATTAAAATAAGAAATATTTTATTTCATTTGATGTGTATTTTTTTCCCAAATTTCACAATTGTTGGCAGTCTTCTTAACATGCAATTCTTTTGGATATTCGCAGAAGTCAGTCCTTTTCTTCTCATGAACATGTACCAGAACCTCATTTCTCCTCATCTCCTTCACTTCACAGAGATTACGGGTCTGATAATGACGAGTTTAACAGAAATTACAGGTGAGTAGCACATATCATGCATTGTTTTCTGACACCTTTGTAGTATTACTCCCCATGTTCCTCAGCTAACAAATACAAATTAACTGCACAGTGTAAAAATCTGTATTAATATATTTGCTTAAATGCAGTTTAACCCATTGGATCTGGGCACTGAGCAAATAATGTGACTAATTTGTGGTTCATTGGTACTGAGTTTTGAGTGTGATTATTGTGTGAATCCCTGATATAATCATTGATGTGACAAGCACAGTTCAAGCTAATGAGCTACATAATGTGAAAATCAAGTATCAGTAAGCAGAAAAGCAGAACACAGATGCTGTATTTAACTCTTAAGCACTGTGTACAATGAGCTAAGGAGTTTTACTGTGCAGGATGGTCAGACACTGAACTGGGTTGCCCAGAGCTCACATCCTTTAAGAATGGACTTAGCCCCTGTACAAACTCATCTAATGAGACTTCGTTTGAGGTGACCCTGGGTACTTCTAGAGATCATTCTAGAGATTCCAGTTGAAGTGAATCTATGGTTCAGTAAGGGAGAAGATTTTAAAATTTTAGAGAGTGTTTTGAATTGGCTTTATACACCACTTACTTTATCAAGTAAGAAAGGTGTTTGAGAGTAAACAGAATTGAAACCTCTGTGTGTGTGTGTATATATATATAAATATATATATATATATGCATTTTTAGATCATTCCGTATGTATTTTACAGGACAGTGAGTCCTGTTGCAGAGAAATTAATAATTAAAATATTTTCCTAAGTTTATTATTGCCTGTTGAGACTATGTACTAGAGAGCTATTGTTACATATTGTACACAAAATGAAAACACGGACTTAGGGTAAAAATGTCCCCTAGGTAAAGATATCCTCAGTAAACAGGTAGTTTTAATTGTAAACAGCACTTGAAACAAAACTTCCTCTAGTAGAATTACTTACTGTAAAGAGCTATAATTTCGATCACTAGAATTGGAAAATTAATACAAACAAGTTTGCAATATCCAGAGAAGATTTTAATTTCAGGAGGTAAAAACAAGAATGAGGGTTTGAATTGCTCTTTCAGTGTTAGACACAGTTAATTTCTAGTGGTGGCCATCAACAATAAATCAACTGGTTAATTTCTAAGAATTTCACTGTTCATATTTGTTCTTGCAGTAATCGACCACGTTGTCCTGAAGACAGTAGGAGAGTGCATCCCTCAGAGGAATTTAATAGAGGAAAAAACAGATTTGCACCATACCCTTCACGAACAATGCACCCATCTTCATCCATACACCAAGAAGATAGTGTAATAGACTATGAAAGAAAGCCTTTTCAGGGTGAAACTAGCAGAAGCATGGAACAAAGTAAAAGATTACCAGTTGTAACAGTAGATTACAATTATGGTCTGCCACTAGATTGTGGACCTGAAGAGGAAGAAAGATCACATTATGATTTACCACCAAGAGACCACTACACCTGGAACTGAATAAAAAGGACAATGTTTGCTCTTCTTAGAATTGCTTTCACCCATTTTATTTTGTATGTGGACCAATTTTTTTTAAAGCAAATTACTTAAATGAAAGTTTCAGTAGTAAAGAACATGTCTCTGTTGTAAGATTAGCTTCTACCGATGTTTGGTTCTTTAAATTTATTAGGCTGTATTTGTTAGATGTCGTTGGAGACGATGTCTCTGTACACGTGGAATTAAAGCAGTCCTTCCTTTAGTGAAATTGCAACCCTGAAACAAACAACCCCTTAAAACAAACAACTTTCTGAGTGGTTGTGTTTGTTTTTTGTTTTACTGTTCTTTAAAATGTATGTGATTTCCAGATGTATAATAATAAAACACTGCACTATCAGGTAGAGTAGCATTGAAATTATAGGGAAAATAGTTAGAAATGAATGAAGCCAAGTTATGTCCAGTTCATCCTTTAATTTGAAAACAGAAGTTTGAATTATTGCTAACAATCACTGCAGCATCACAATTTACTTCCATGCCATCTGTACCATCCACTGAACTGACCTAGTTGCATTCTTTTTCAAAGCAAAATCATTCCCAGATTGCTAAGAACATGTAAGCAAGTGGAGTTTGAATATTCTAAATGTCAAACTTGCTTTTCAGTAATTGGAATATCTCATCCTGATTGTGGTGGTTTTTTTCCTGATCCCTGTGGTTATCTATGTTTCAGAATAGCCCACTGCAGGTAAATTTCACCATTTCTTAGCATCAAATCCTAAGGAAGGTAGGTCATGTGTCACCTTAGCTGTCTGGGGCACTGGTGCCTATGCACTCACACCTCCTCGTTTGTCAGTTTTATCTGTCCTACTCCACAGTTCTGGTTTTTACTAGTTTCTCTTACAGCAGAGCAATGCAATCAGAACAGAAGACTTGCTTCTTCAGATGAGCTCCTTTTAAGAGTCGTGTATTGAACAGTCTCCTGAACTGCCTGTGGCTCTCACAAAGGTAGTGCAACAAAGAAAGTGAATTTATGCCAGCAGCTGCACAGAAGCACCAACAGCTTCTACTATGGATAAAGAAATCATTTCATAGGCTGGAAAACAGTATTACTATAATACTTAGGTAAATTAAAATACTTACATTTTTGATTATTATTACATTTAATGAAGTAATACTTTTAAAGGCATCACAATAAATAAGGATAAAGGTAGGCCATTATATTAAAATAAACAATTGAATGCAAGCTACTTAAGTAATAATGTTAAGATACTGCCTTAAAAGCAAAGCTTTGAAGCATCAAGTGAGAGCAAGAGGGTGTAGTTACACACTAGAAAACTGGAAAAATAATTCGTAGCCAAAACCCAGAAAGTTTTTTTGCCTTTCAGTGGCAGCACAAAATGCAGATTGCTGAATTTGTGGTTCTGTACTAAATAAGAACTAGATTGGAATATCTTGTGACTCCTGTTGTTTTGTAACACATGCAAACAGTTCCCCTAGTCAAAGGGCTCCATGGATATAAATTCATACTGCAAATGCTTCATTGCCTGTGCAACTGGTAGAACAACTTTGGCTTTGTTCATTGTACAAAGTAAATAGTTATCTCATTTTCACAGCAGCTTTGTATTTCCCATTAAATTGTATTTGCCATCAAATCTGATGGTGAGCTTCATTCATGTGGTCTCAGGAATGAAGTTTTGTCTATATAAACTGGTTGTGGAACTGAACACTAAATGTTAAGAAAATTTGTTCCTTCCCTTGCCTCTTTTTTTTTTTAATTGAGCTGTAAGATGAGAATCTTTATCTAGACTTGTTTATTTGGAAACAAGAAAGATCTGCAACATGGGCTACTATAGTGCTAGATCCTTTTAAAAATCAACAAAAAAAACACCCTTCCTGGCATTCTCCAGCAGGGACCCAAGAATTACAGACTGATAGTACAAGCATTTGTTTGAGGTTTCTTTCTACTATGTATACAGTATTCATAAAGTGAATAAAAAGCAGCAAAGATTTGCCATTTGTATTTTTGTTTCGGGGTTTATTTAGGATTGCAGTGACCCTACAGTCAATCCTTTGCTACTTCAGACTGAAGAGCTGAAAAGCTGGTGCACTGCAAAGCTCAGTGAAGCAGAAACGTGGCATAAGAAGTTAGGACCAGCAACAGCTCTTACCAGCCCATGTGAGTTCCTGCAGGCCCTTTGAGGGTTGACATGCAAACAACCAGGTGGTGCAACTCCTGTAATCTGACAAAATAAATGTCACTTTCCTACCTATGTTGAATGTCTCCCTTCAGAGAATATTGTTAGACGTGATGTTTCCACAAGTGGTTTTGAGAGGACTATATGGAAATAGACATAGTTTTGTTTATTTATTTATAATTTAGGATAAGGCTTTCCACCCTACTGTTCCTAATTGAATTAGACAGAACTAAGCCCACATAGTAAATTATGAACTCCAGCTGACATTCATCTCAAATTCCACAGTTGATTCATCACTGTATATTCACATCTGTACTATTTAATTGCTAATTAATTCACATGGTGAAGAATGAAATTAAATATTTCTTGTTTTTTTAAGGGAATATTGTATTACAGCAGGACTCATAAATAAAATGCAATACTTTTATTTATTTCACAGTTGTACAGAAAGGTCATAAAATTTTGCTGGTCTTTTTTGTGTATGTTTTTAGCAAACCTAGACCTAGCTGTTGTGTCACAGAGCATAAAAAGCCAGATAGCATTGGCATCCCACTGTCCTGAGTGTGAAATTTTGAAGAAAAACACAAGAATACAGAAAATCCAGATTGAGCACAAAATTATTTAATGAAGTTGTAACATATAACTGTTGAACTCAATTCTCAGAAAACTTCTTTTCTGTTGCTGTCCTGAAGTCATGTTTTCATTGGGTTTTTATCAGATGGTGAAGCCTTCGTGCCAGCTTACCCTGAGCTGTGATCATCCTGAGTTAGGAAATATTCAGAGGATTCCTGGGAAATACTGAAAGTTCACATGAGCTCTGTGCAGAAGGCTGATTCCCAAGAATGACTTGGGAAAAGGAAAGGTCAGCTCCAACAGAGAACCAGAACATGAGGATACAACTAAAGTTAGGTGTAGAAATCTGCACTGTACAGCATTTAGATTTCTGTGTGAGGAAGTTACCTCTAAAAGGGCTAGAAAGGTTTGCATCTGTTTTTTCTTTCAGCTGAGGCAAAAGTTAGATGACCTACAAGGAACCACAAGTGTAACTTAGATCCTTCCCTGTTTATTTGCCTCTGAAGTAACTGCTAGCAAGCTGCAGGCTTTCTCTTTGCATGTGCAAAAATGATCAGTGATGTGTTAGCCTTCAAATTTGGGGTGCTCTACTAAAACTAGTGTGCCAGGACCAGCAGTTCAGTGACCTGAGCAGCATCTTCTCGAAGATCAATTCTTTCTTAAAATGTTTTATGTGAAGCATCCAGAAATGCAGGCACCCAAAGGTCATTTGTGGCCCAAGAACCTGCTCAGTGCTGAGAAAAGATGGAAGGTGTTCTCTCTCTGGGGTTTAGCAAGGGGATATGAATCCTTGGCCACTGTGAAGAGCAGTTAGTTTAAAATATGTGTGCAAAGAAAAAAAGCAAATGGCTTCGATGCTGTCACAACCATTAGAGCTTGTTTCCTCTCCAGGCTGATTCAACTTGCCCCAGTTGTCACCAGATTGTGCCTTACTGGTTCCAGTGAACAGCAATTACCAAACCAGCAACTCCCTTTCTTCCTGTCTTGGGGAGCCAGAAAAACAGATTACAAAAAGGAACCAGGTGAGAAAGCAATTTGATTCTTTGTCCTCCTGAGATGAGAAGACAATGCAGGGGTTGCAGGGGAAGGACAGGAAAAGAAATGTTTTTAATAAGAAAAATGAAGGAGGAGGGACAATGAAAATTCAAGTGTCAAGGGGAGAGAGTCAACAATGTGAGAGAAGAAATGTGCAAAGATGCATGTGTAAAAAGCTAGTGAAAGATTACTGGCTATAAAAAGAGGGCACAGGCTGGAGGAGCAGCTCCTGGCAACTTCTTATCTGGGTCTTCTAAGCTGTATCTGTGGCTCTGTGTGAGCCGATGTAAATAACAGTTATCAAAAAAATACAGGAGCACTCAGACCTCTATCCTACAGAAAGTCATGTGGGATCTTAAAACTAATTAAGGCTTCTCTCTGAGCTTTAAATCTAGTCTATGTGTAGTATAATACCCTGAAGATATTCCCTGTAGAATCCAATGAGAACTTCAGACAATCAAATAAGAAACTACTCCACAAACCTATTCCACATTGAAAACAAGCTCAGTTTTTACTGGGTATCAGGAATCCCATCATTTGAGGAATCCAAGAATAAAATTCAATTTGTCTATTTGAGGTACATACCTGTCTTATCTCACACTTTCAGGGCAGATCAAAACACACTATAATGTTGCTATTACTTGTACCCATCACACAAAACTTACAGTTACAAATTAGTTAAAGTGTAACAAACAAACCTGAAGTAACTCTCTAAGAAGTACAGCAAGCAAGTCAATACAGAGTCATACTCAGAGCAGGAGACATTTATTCCTTTGTGAGGAACACTCAGGACTGAATGTTCCACAAAGGAAGATGAAAGAATCCCTCAACATAGATAAACCTGATAAAGTTGTTACAGATGAGGATGTTCCCTATGTAGTTCTTCAAAAGGCCTCTTCTAACATAAACAGAGTTATACTACCAAACAAAAGTCCATAAAACAAAATTAACTCTTTTAGGAGAAGAAAACAGAAATCAAACTATTGTTAATATCTGTTGATCTCAGTCCATCTTTGAGATGCACAAAGTAAATTTTTTTAAAAAAGTATAAACTGGTATATGCAAATGCTAGAGCTGATTGATCTTTGTCTGCA
>VZSR01000257.1:3042110-3276822 GCA_013398615.1 Brachypodius melanocephalos | reverse complement strand
TTTTTTTTTTTTTTTTAACTGCACAGACTAATGTCCCCCTTGCATTAGGTCATGAAAAAATAAAGAACAATCAGATTACTGAAATTAAATAAAGAAAAAAGCCCTTAAACCCATACAACTTTAGATAATAGAAAAACTTAGGAAAAGGTCTCTAGTTGTTTCTCTGATGTTATTTTCATGTTGCATTTTCCCACAGGCTTATGTAGAAAGACCTGGAGACTTATAGGAAGAGTTTGACCTCATTATTTCCCTTTCTCTTTGACTCTGACTGGTTCATTTGTGTCTGTTACCTTGATCCCCACAAGCCGAATTATACACTTGACATGAGCTTTTCTCCCCTTCAGCTTTCTTTCTGGATATGAAATACTAAATTCATTTATATATATATATGTGTATATCTATGTATAAATGTAGGTATATGTGCATTATAAACATATATATATTTCTATGTATAAATGGAGATCTCTGCTATCCTAAAGGTCAGTGAGAGAGCAGGTATAAAGATGCAACTGTCCATGGAAGTTATTACTGTTAATGCCTTAATGGTTCAGAATGAAGTTTATTTACTTAATGTGAATTTACTTTAGTTACTTTCTTGACATAGAAAGTGGTGTAGTTCCATGCACAGAGAAGTCAAAAGAGGGAGGCTTTAAATGTAAACATAACAGTTTGTTTGGAAAAAAGGATTAATTGTATGAAATGGATAGACAATACCATTTCCTAAAAATGCCACAGGAACAATAAACTACCTAAGATATAAAATATTTATGTAACTTAGGATAGCATGGAGAACTGCTAGACAAAACTAAGATATTTAACAGTTTTTGTACATAAAAGGTTTTCAAAGGATATCAGTAATTTATGTCTTCATGTGTTAGAAGATAGGGTGGAAAGTAGAGCTGAGTTAGAAAATGGGAAGTTCAGGATCATGGAACTAAATGTTGAAAAATTAGAGTCCATGGCTAACAAAAACAAGGTGGTTGTACAACCTTGTACAACAAGATTGATCAGTTGTACAGAATATCTGTTTAAAATGGAGATGGGCAAGAAGGAGCACTTCTGAACAAGTCTGTGCCATCTCAGGAGAAAAAATCCCTGAGAACAGAAAATCACAAGAATCACAAGTTTTCCCTCTCTATTTGTCATATCATGAGCCTCTCATTCAGGAGAATTGTCTCAAATTGATAATGTTAAATATGTTCAGAGGTAATGAAATCTAATGAGATAATTGCACAGCTCTGGTGACATTGGGAATCTTCTAGATGTTGGTGATTTTCACTACCTAGGGGTTATTGCAATCCTGTTTGATGTTGAGAAATTGAAGCCCATCAAACATTTTTCAGGAATGGTGCTGCTGCCTGTTGTGGGTGGCAATGCTTTGGCCTGATTTGTCTCTCAGAATCCAAAACTTCATTGGTATCTCTGGAGTGTTTTTAAACTACGAGAGAGAGCAGTCAACATCCAGCCTCCAGCCACCAGCATTTATTGTGAAGAACTTTAAAGGAAGGACATGAACAAGTTGACTTTTTATTACGAGGTTTTTGAGAAGGTTGTGCAGCTACCAAAAAAAAACTCCTTGGAGTAAAAATAAGACAATTAAAAGCCATGGGAGTTGGCATGGAAACTAGTGAAGCTTAGATGATTAAAAATAAATACACCTTTAAATAAAAATCAAGCAGAATAGCAAGAGACAGCAAGAAACAAGACATTACTCAAGAAAAACAATCCTTCAGCACTCAGAACTCTGATTTTAACAACACCAGTAAAGAGGGGCCTAACCTACAGAGATAACATGTCAAATAAAACCAAGAAAGATTAAATAATACTTGAAGAAGAAACAGTTAAATACATAAAAACAAATACAGATTTTGAAGTTTAAATGTTAGAAACAGTCTACATAGACATAGAGAACTATAAATAGTCTACATAGTCTACAAGATGTCTAGTTAGTTTGCAGTCATCAGAACAGAAAGCATTATTAAGAAATACATGTTGCAAAGAACCTGCACAGTTTACCTGCATAAGTCCATACTGCATAAATGTATCTCAGAGAAATTTTTCCCTAGATTATCAAAATAATGATAGTGATTAAGACACCAGCAGAGAAGCTGTCTAAACACATTGCTGAGCAGGGGCAAGCTTCTAAGACTAGCTTGTCTTCAGACAAGATTTCCAAGGGAATTTGGAAATCAAATAACATAGATGCTAAAATCCATGCAAGCTCTTATGAACATAATTTTTTTTTATCAGACTAAAAGCAGCAAATGTTATACCTAGCTCTACAGAGAGGCTGGTGTGATCCTGCGCAATACAAATCTACAAACCTTCAGGACACTAAAAAACTAACTGGAAGTTAGTCTTCTAAGAGTCCAGAACACGTAAAAGATTATGTTAGGTTAGTTCTAATCAGGAGGGATTCCACCTGAAAGACAGTGCCTCTGTCATCTGCTATTTGCACAGCTGGAGCACTTGGAGGCTGCACACTTTTTGCCTGGGCTCTGGCAGCCAACAGGGCACACACCCGAGCTGCTGTCGCTGTGAATCTGCAGCCCAAGCAATAAGAGTTCACAGGTGAACACAGTAGACAGGAGGAAGAAATCAAAATAAAAACAGCTGAGATGAATGCAGGAAGTGCTGATTAAAACATACCAAAGGAGTAAAATTACTTGATTTTATTTAATTTAGGAGCAGGTTGGAGAGTGTATATTAGCACACAACAGATTTTAAGGAGGGATTCTTTTAACGGAAGAAGAAGGAAGAAATTATATAGGTACTCCTTGAAAAATAGGTCAAAAGAAAAAAAAAGAATGCAAACAAAGTTGGTGTGACAGAGCTGCTGAACAGATGTATGGACAAAGAAGAAGTAGTTTTCATAGGGTGGAGGGAAAGGATTGAGAAGTGAATAGTTAAGTAATGATATGCTTTACTTAAATGTCACATCAAAATACAAATATATATGGTGTGATACTTGAATGAATTGTGTTTGAGTCCAGAATGCCTACTGTAACAGATCATTCTTTCTGTCTTTTGCAGATTGTTTTGCTGGAAGTGCAGTTTATCATAATTTCAGCAAGTACTCAGTGCATATGACCCACTACCAATATTTTCCCTGCACTTACTTTTATCAGGTAGGAGTTGTTCAAATCAAATTTTACTACATGTTTGATGTGCCCTCTGCCTTGACTGCTACTAAAACTGTTTTTAAGGAACCTAAGAGGAAACAGGATGTTAGAATTGGAAATATCACCTGAGGATCATTTCAATAATGCCCACAGCAGGACAGGATGACTGCCGATTCCTGGCTAAACAAACACGGAAATACTATCAGGGATGTTTGCTATACATCCATGTCAACAGCATCAAACATACAAGAAAAATATCTCCACCCTCAGTCTGCTCCTCGCTGCTCCCCAGTTCCCTGCTTCCCTCCCCATGAACAGCTAAATCAAACACATACACACACGGGACAGGAGCAGCCGTGTGCCTGGGCTCATGGTCAGGGAGCCAGGCAGGTGCACCTGCAACCCAAGGGCATGGCATAGCAGAAAGGTGTGGGGAGTTTTTGGGAGTACTCTGGTAAGAGGCTCTTGGCCTCCAGCTAAACCCACTGTACTTTTTGTGTGTATTCAGCTAGAGAAGGTATATTGAGCTATTTAAAGGTTCTGCATCAGAACCATGACAGGCAAAAGGCATTACTTGGGTCGTTGAGTAGCACTGTAACAAACCCCAGGTCTACCGCTGAAAAACAGGTCTATGGTTTGCTCTGGCCACACGCTGTGCTCAGAGGCCTCAGTCTGACTCACATTGCCAATGTTTGGGGCCACTTTAATGCCAGTTTCCAGTTGCCACAGTGCTCCCACGAAAGGACAGGTGAAGAGACAGCAGGAAAGCAGCACCCCGGGCATACTTTATGAAAGGCTGAAGTATAGGCTGGACCTGCACAGATAAGGATAGATTGAAGCATTTTATCTATCCCAGTGTCTTTATAAAACTGTCAAAAGACAGTGATAATGCAGAAAACATTAGAAGGTTTGTTTGGAATAGGTGCTCGTGGGGACAGAATGAGTGAGCCCATGAGTTAACTCTCCGGGGAAAGGGAGATCAACCAGAAAGGCTGGGGTGAGCAGAACTGCCTCTACAAGGGTTGGGTATGAAACACTCACACCACAATGGGCTTCAGAGGAAAACTTTTATCATACAGCGTTATGCAAATCCATGAGTTTATCCAAGTTTATGCCATCACAGGAAAGAAAAATCTATTATATTGTTTCCAACCGATCACATGAAAGGTACATACGTCAGCTAACTTTATGTACCAGTCTGGGACCATTAATTTAAATGATTAGTCGGATGCTAATTTCTTAATCTGGATCTGATGGAAGCTGATAGCGAGCACTTGGGAGCCTGGTGTGCCTGCCCGGAACAAGGGGCACTGCCCGGCTGGATTCCAGGGATCTTTCAGCATCGCCCGTGGCCCGCCGGGCTGGGAGGACGGGCCGCTGTCCCAGCCGGGCGACGGCAAAGAGCGGGAAAGAACGTGGCCCCTCACGGAGGCGCCGTGACCGGGCCAGATCAGCCGCCCCGTCGCTGCCTGGCGTGGCTGGCGATGGTTACAAACCCTTTCGTATTCCCACCGTCGTGTGCCATGGCCCCTCTGCGGTGCAACAGCGGGGTGTTACAACCACCCCTCACTTGCGGGGGCTCCAGAGCTGGCCCGCCCGCAAGGACGGCGGGGCCGCCCGACCGGGCCCGGCAACAGCGCGGGGCAGGCCGGGAGTTGTAGTCCCACGGGCAGCGGCTTCGCGCCGCAGCACCGGGCATGGCCGATGGGCGGCGGATCTCGGCAAGAGGGGGGTGCGCCGTTGGTCCGGCGAATACCGACCGCCCTTCTCCCGCCGTGTTGGCGGGCAGAAGGACCACTACCAAGTGGATATGGAGAGAAAAGCGTTTACTATGCTTTCTCGTCTTCCTCTTCTCCCCTCGGGGTGCGAGACTGGGGCGCTCTCCTTTGAGTTCTCCACCCCCATCGCCCTGCGGATGGAACGCCTCGGCAGAGGCCGGCGCCCCCCCACCCGGCCCGGCGGGCTCCATGGCTGATCCTGCTCAGTGCGGGCGCTGCGCGCTCCCGCCCTCCTTGCTCTTAGAAGCGCTCCCGCCATTGGCTGCGGCTGGGCGCTCTTGCCAATCAGGAAGCGGCTCTCATGGAGGAAGGGAATAAATACAAGATGGCTGCTCATATAAAACCAGGCATTGGGCTTCGCCCCGGTGATGGGGGAATCGAGGCTTTAACCCGCGCTCCGAGGGTCCTTCGCCGCTCCCGCCCACGCCGTCGCCGCCCCGCCTGGGGGAGCGACACTCCGACCGCCGCCGGCCTCTGCCGCGCTCAGCCGCTGCCCGCGGATCGCCGGTGGGGCCGAGGCCGGGCGCGGCGCCCCAGGCCCGAGCGAGGCCCAGCGCCCTCCGCCCGGGCAGCACCCCGGCCCCCCCGCCCCGCCGCCCGCCGTCAGCCAGGCCCGGCTCCGGGCGGCCATGGCCGTCTCCAGGTCGGTGGGAGCTGGGAAGAATGGGGGAAGTAGGGCCGACAGCGGCGACCTGGCGCTCCCGGCTCTCTGTGTGGCCTGGGTGCGGGGTGGGGTGGGGGGGGAAGGAGGGGTGCCCTCTTTCCATCTCCTTTTGCTTCGGGAGCCTTCGGAGACCTCGCCGCGGCCGCCCCGTTGAGGTCTAGGGGTGGCTGCGTGCTCTGGGTTCGCTTCCTGGCCTGGGGTGACTCCCGTGCCCCCTCCCTCCCTCGGGCCGCAGGGGCTCTGCCTGGGGCGTCTCGGGCTTCCTGAATTCGACACCTTCGTTTTGTTGGCCAGTCTTTCCTAGGGTGGTTAAACTGCTGGGGAATAGGAAATTACGGTATCGAGTCCCAAAAACTGGCGAGAAACCGTTTTTTTGCGTTTCAGACCCCTTAGTTGTAAAGTAACCAAATAAAACAGGCTTTCATGGAGAAAAGTGATCAGTGTTTTCTGGCTCTGCCTCAAAATGTTGGGCAGTATCTGCTTGCACACATGTGCTCTGGGGTGTGCCAGCGTTTAAAGCATTCACAGATACAGAGGTGTGTCTTACACAGCTGTTTTATAAAAAATGCTGAGCACAAATTCCTACTTTTTTTTTTTTTCGCCCCCCCCTTTTTTTTTTTTTTGCCTTTTTTTGTGCGTGTGTGTGTGTGAAATGGGCAGGTTAAGCTTCCTAACAGGATAATTGAAAGGAAACCATAAATGCAAATTAAGCTTGTGATAGATTAGCTCCAAGTCACATGTTGGTAGTATCTCTACTTCCAAGGTGCCATCACAAAAGTAAATTCTGTTACAGTAGCTGTGTGAGTAAGTTTACAATTCTATCTGGCAAAGAAAATGTGTGCACATCTATAATGGAAATCCATTCTTCATCAAAATAAATGGCAGCCATGCACCTTTTAAGAATTCTAGTAACAGGTGTTTTATTTCAAGATTCATAGGTTTTTACAAAGTATCCATTTGTTTTATTCCATTCTTATTTTTTAATCAACTTGTTGCATGTATGCTGTGGCTTTTTCTCATCCCCCATATCTGTCCAGAAGAATATGGAAGTAGTAAGGATTGCTGTAACAAGGTTACTTTGTACATTAAAATAAGTCATCATGTAAAGTAGAGGAGTTGTCTAATTACATGAGGTCTGGTCAATCTGCTTAACCAACTTTGCTAATGTGCATGTGATATGGGGGCTAACTGGAATATCAAGATAGAGCTTTTCAGCTGTATGCTGAGGCTGTGTCTGCTCTAAAGGCTGGTTTCCATTTCAGTTACCAAGATTGCTTTAGTGGAAAGCAGCAGTACAAAGATTTAGTTAACACCTTTTGGGAACTGAAAACTAGATATGGCTCATTCTAAGATTCAGTGAGAAGCATTATAAGTCGGTGTGTTAATAATAGTGTTACATATTGCATGAGATTATAGTTTTAGTATCCAAATGTTACACAATTGAACACAAGGTATAGAACTTTAGTGAAGGTGCTGTTAATACTGGTGAGTTGGTGCAGAATTGTTTCAGTTTCACATGTAACTTAGGTAAAAGAATACACATTTTGTAATGCTGTAACATCCTGACTATTCCTGGTGAACACCAATGTTTCTATAATTGCAAGAAGTGATAATGTGTAAATTTGGCATTGTGCTTGTTTTTAGTGGAGCAAAGCCTGTTTATGTCCCTTTGAAGTTAGACAGCAGCTCCTGATAAATGGAGTTTCCTTTTTGCTGCTGGACCATAGGAACACTGATACAGTGTCAGTGCTGCTTTTGTAAATTAAGATACCTTTCTTCACCTTTTATTTCAGAACACTGAACTTCAAAGGTCCTTCCCTTTCAGATGAATTACAAATAATTGTTTGTGTACTTGTGTGTATAACCACATAACTATTTTTCGGTAAAGGCTTAGTTGGTTCAGCTTCTTTTCTAATTCCACTTTGCCTCTAGGTAGTTATGGTTACTTTTTTTAATGGACTATCATAATATTTTGTTGCCAAATGCCTCTTACATATACGAGTTTGGAGAGTGAGAAAGAAGCTAACTCAAAGTAATCTTTCTCCAAAGCCTACAGTCCTTGTGGAGTACATACCAAGCAATAATGTTAACAATAATTTCATTAGAGGTAGTTCTATATTGGGACAATTCTTCTAAAAATAACTTTTTTTGGAAGTGAGGGTTGGAGTAGTTTTGCATTCTCAAAGCAGTAAGTTATCAGGTGGTTGTTTTCCGAGGAAAATTTAGTTTCTGCTCTTTGGCCAATAGAAAACCTTTTTCAAAACCCTAATCTGTTCAGGGAGATCCAGACAAACATTGAGAATGCTTTGAAATTAGATTATGAATTTGCAGCTTTGTTATTAGTAAGGTCATCTTAAAAGTAATTGAAACTAGTTGTAACCTATTGACAAAAAAGTCTGATAGTTAATTCTGCATTTTATGTTACATGGATTGAAGACTTCCTTCTATAAAACATTTCTGTGTTGATGCTCTAGAAAACAGACATAAAGCAAAACAGTAGATACACCATAACAAAAGATGTTGCAGAATGTTTGCACTGTATATGTTCATCTCTTTGGTAGTTTTATGCTGACGAGACTGATGAATGCCACCCTCCAGAAGTACAGATAGGTAGGTGGGAAGGCTGATATTCCTTCTGTGAATGTGCAAACGGATTTGGTAGGCCCTAGCTTCTGTCCCAATCTCATCAGTATAAATGAAGTAGTATAATGTTTGCATAGCTAATAAAAATACCAATGTTTTTGATAGTGGAACTGAGAAGGAAAACAGGAAGTGAAAAGTTTTGCTTCAGCTTCATTCCTACAAAGTGCATGATCCAAGTGAACAATTGCAGTAGCTCACTAGTGATCTTTTGAGATACTTCAGAAGGAAAAGTAATACTTCCAAGTAGATGACAACTGATAGATTACTCAGGATGGTAGAGTTTCAGTAGGTAATAAAATGAAAATCCTTCAGTATCTAATAGAACTTCTTTCCAGTTTCTTCTAAATATTCAAAAGCACTTGGTGTTATTCTAACACCAAGGTATTAATGCCTTTCTCCTGTTTTTGAGTGCCTTTGCAGTATGAAGGAGAACCAATGTACTTTAAAAATGTAACAAAACTAGGAAGCTGGAAATGTGCATTAAGAATAAACAGTTTTGTTTGAGTTGGTATATCCTTTAAGTTCTCCCTGAAATATCTTAAAGACAACGTCTTCAGGGTATGTTAAAGACAGTTCCTTACAGAAATCTAGAGAGCATAATTTGCTGCTCTTGCAGCCCATTCTTGATTTGATCTGTGTAAGATTAATACTGTTCTCTAGAGTTTTCAGTTGTTTTGTTTACTTGAATTTGTGTATGACTGGTAATATGTAGATTAGGAATTTAGTTTTTATTTTAAAAAACTAAGCATGCCTCATGTACTCATGTATTGCTCTCAGCTTTTGAATTCTAGGGCTGTGACTTCCCAAGAAAAAGTGGCTGCACTGGCTGGCATCATTACTTATGTAACATTTCAAATTGAATACTGTATCAAAAATCTCTTATGTGCACCGTATATCCTTTAGAATTTTTTTTAATGTTACCACAGACTTTCTCTATAAAGAATTCAGCTTTTAGCTTATGTACAAGCTATTATTTCATGGCTTCTGCATGCAGAAGTTAACCTGAGCAAGTATGTGTTCACTACTGTTTAAAGGCCTATGCACAAAGCATTAGAATAGATGTTCTATAACCAATGTGCTTATGGGAGTTCAGACTCAAAAGAGGGAAAGAATAATGTAACTCTTCCCTTGTTGGTGGAGATTAACGTGAAGACCAGAACTATGCACTGCCTTCTGTGCTGTTCTTTGTGGGAGGACTGATACAGTCATGGGAAGGGAGGAAGCAGAGCTAGCATGTGCACTGCTGCCCAAGAGAGATAGAGCTTTCAGTTTCTCAGACACGCTTTTCTAATGGGCTGAAGCGAAAATTGAAAGTCAGGATTGTGTGCTGATAGGAATGCCAACCTGCTCCAGCAGATAGAATTTGATTAGTCACCAAGGTGCTCACTTTGTCACTTACCAATACATGTGTTGTATTAGTCTGTCCTGACAGCTGCTTCAACTTCAAACAGCTTTTGTAATGTAATTGGTCATGTTTTGGGGTGCATTGTTAGTTGTAAGAGTTTACAAGTAAGACTTGTACAGCATAAAGTTGTAGATCACAGATAAAACATACAATCCATATGGAATTAATTATACTAATTTTAGCATTTGGTTGGCTTCCATATGCAATGTATGATACTGTGACCTGGTATAGTCATGGAGCTGTTGTTTCATTCCAGATGTTCTTTCGGCTGCCGTGTAGGAAACTAGATTTCTTCATTGTCCACAGTCCCACCTTCATAACTGTTTACACACGTAGGAGAAGTAAAATCACAGTCCATTCTTTGTGTATCATTGCATTTCTGGGTTTTGTTCTGAATTCTGTTGAGTGGGTTTTTTTCTCTTACTGGCTGATTGTGTATTTGAAAGTTGCTGATTTGATTACTTAACCATTCATGTGACTGTTTAGAGCTGACCAAGCTGGGATTTGACCAAATGATGAAGTGACAGCAGAGGACTGTCAGGTCAACAAGAAAAGCTCAGACTCCATTAGAACTTAGGTTGAATTTCACCCTTGTCAAGTCTAAAGTTTAATTTAGAGATGTTTTCAAGGTGTCTGGGCTATTTCTGTATTAAGAAATAGTGCCTGGGAGGAAGTTTTCTGGATGTTGAAAATATCAACTCCTAAGAGGATTCCCTTGCCTTCTGATGGGTGCTAGCTAGCAGCTTTTTAAAGAGCTCTAGGCAGAGCTTGACATTACTGTTCCAGGGACTGTGCCACTAAGGATTTTTTGTACAGTCACACAGTTTTAATGAGTTGGAGGATATGCTAAGGTAGTTACAAGGTGTTCATACCAGATGGCCTTTACTATTAGAGTTTCTCTCAGGACAGTTTAACATGCTGGGGCACAGAGCTGTAAAGTCCAAACAGATCGTTTCCTGGGCAGCAGTGATCAGTTCACTGTCCCTTTTAAGCCTCCACTCACTGAAAGCAACAAATTGGAGGTTTCATCATCTGGAGTCCTGTGGGGACCCAGCCCAGTGGGAACACTTACACTGGGATCTTTATACAATGTAGCTGCACATGTGTTCTTTTGCAAACATTTTGAAGAGACTGTTGCTCACATCTGCATCTTGACATTAATTATCCAGCTTCTAGCTTTCTAATGCCTCTGTAGCTGAAGGGCTTTCAAATCCAGATCATCCTGTTTCCACAGGAGTGCCATAAGGTTCACTTTAAATAGTATGACAACCGGTCCCTTCAAATGGAGATCAGCCCACTGTTTGGGGGCAGCAGCAGAGAGCTGCAGATTAGCATGAAGAACAGAACAGGTCATGTTGCAGCATTTGCCTGCTGTGCCTGGGTGAGGGTCATGTCTAACTTGGTTTGATGCTGAATGTGCAAAACTGGTGACCAAAGGATGGAATCACTGTGGTACCTGGAGATTGCCACTGCTTGGTTGTGCTGGCTCCTCTGTAGGTGAAGCATCTCAAATGCTACTGGATGCCTGTTCTTAAGCACCTGCATTGATGTCTGTGTCTGAAACATTTCTAATGGACTTCAGTGTAAAAGGTGTTTCTTAGAAGAAAAAATTGTTGAGTGGAGTGCTGATCATAAGAACTCTGAATTATTGCTCTCAGTTGTAAGGGACTAGAAAAATCTTGTATTTCTAAAGTGAGAGGAAGAAATTATTTACATCTTTGAGCAAGGTAATGCTTTGTGCCGAGCTCATACAGCATGAGTTCTGTATGGTTGCTGTCCAGTTGATGAGATGTAGTTGACATGGGATTGGAAGATGACAGAAGGATCTAAACCATTGTTTATGAGTTAAAAGTGAAGAACTTTGTATTTTTCAGTTCTGATTACAGCAGTTAAGTGCAAAAGAAGTAGTTCTAAAGATATATTTAATTTTAGCATGCATTGGTATTTAAATTTCCATAATAATTTACAGTTATTTTTCATAATAATTTATAAATCTTTTTGGTTTTAGTATTTTTCTTCCCCAAAGTATTCCTTGTGTTTCTGTTGTTTACTTGTCTTTTATAGGCTTAGAACATTTTTTTTTTGATGGAGTTGAAGTATTTCACAAAATAATTAAAAATTGTGTCTGCATGACAGAGCATCTCACTCTACCACATTGCTTCACACTTCTGGGAATGATGTGAGGCACATGGTGCCCTGCCTACAGCAGCATGAGAAGCAGAGAACCACATGCCACTAGAAAACCTAGTGCTCTTTGGCTTTAATAACTTTTTTAGAGACTGCTAATTTGTTCTGCAAATGAAAACCTTATCAGAACTTAGGAATTTTCTTTTTAAACTGCAGGTACTCAAAACTAATTTGTTTGGAATTTTTAGTGTTTTGTTTTTGTTTTTTTTTTTTTTTTTATGAAACTTGGACTGAAAGCTTTAATTTAAAAACCAAACCAACTAGCATTGCTGATCATAGACAGCTTTTTCAGTGCTACCCTTCCAATTCATGCAGAATTCAGGCTCTGCCATACTCTGCTGCAGCAACACCAACACTTAATTTGAAAATCTTAATAGCTCCAAAATATTATCAGTTTGGGAATTTTACATCCTCCTGCGGGAGGAAAGAGAATGATTAGTGTGACCAGGACTACTGTTAGTCAGATGTTGTTGGCTATATTTGCTAATCCTGTTTCCATGTATTTTGCTGGAGTTGAAAGCTGAAACCTTCCTGTAGTGATGTCAGACTGATTGATTTTTTTTTTCTTGGTTTGCATTTGTGTGTAAGTTAAGCAGATTACAATTTAAAATAACAAACTCCAAACCTAGCACAGTGTAGGTTTTAAAAAACCCCAGACAAACTGTATTTTGTAGGTAACACAGCTTGAGAGTTGTGGGTTTTAAGAGTAAAGATGTAGTGTTGTAACTAAGTCTGGAATTCAAGTTGAGTTTTTGTGGGTAGGCTGACTTAGTGATTTCCTCCTGTTTTGACACATGAAGAGTTTCAGCTGAGGAAGTGGTCAAAGTTACACATTGTGCTTGACTTTGAGATTGAAAAAAAGATAATTTGATAGTTAAAGGAGTGTGTGGTACTAGATAGCAAACTTGAGTATGGAACACTGAAGCTTCACAGAGAGCTGAAGAATGAGAGGGGTGAGAACAAGCAAGTTGGAGCAAACAGTGGTTCTTCTGAAAGCCACTGTGTTTTTATTGCGTAATAGTGACTGATGCAAATCAGGTTGGGTTATTACTGTCAAAAGTACTGAAAAAAAATTACTGGCAATTAATGAGGTACCTGGTATGTTTCTCGTGACTAGTCCACTATCAGGGATTTAGAAGTGTTGAGTCTGTAAAGCTTTTTGTCTCCTTGACTGGCTAATCACACAAAACTGCTGGATTAAATACATCTGGGGTTTAATTTTTGTGATTTTAAAACAACTTACTAGCTAGTAAATCATAGCAATTGAAACTTGAGTTTAATCTACAGAAATTGAAATAAACTCACCTGTTTTAGTAGTAGGAAGAGAATTATTTCTAGGGTGGTAGATAGAAGAATTGTGTCTAAAAAGTTAAAATTATTTTAAATACTTCGAGCTACCAGCTTATAAATCTAATGAATACTTAACCTAATACCTGCAGTTATGAGAGTATTTGGGTTTTGGTATTGCCTTGGCCCTGCACTGCAGTTTGTATTGTGTTCTGACATATTAAGGTATACTCAGGATTAAGTGCAGTTTAAGCATGCCAAAGAAAATACAAAATCCAGTGATATTGGAAAGAGGTTTTGATGTTGTTTTTTCCTTTCTTTCTTTTTAAATTGTTGGAACTAATGTCAAAGGCAATTTACATGAAATGTAATTAGTAGCAGCAAACTAAGAGGGACAAGGCATTTGTCCTTTCCTGTGTGTTTCCTTGGCTCAAACCAAGGATGTGTGTTTATGAAGACAGGTTGTTCAGGATACCTTTATTTTATAAAGATACCTGTATGTTTATTCTGCCCTGCTGATCTAGGTGAGCTTCATTGCTGGGTAAGGTCTGGTTTTATATTGTTGCCGTTCTTGGAGGAGTATTTTTATGGTAAGCCTGGAGGGAACAATTTTGATTGCACTGTGTGAACAGGTTCTAGATTCATATTCAGTAATAACCTCATACTGCCCAATAACTAGTACATAAACTTGGCACTCAGAGAGCTCTGATCGACCCACTGATAGTGGAGAGAACAATGAACACTTGAACTTCAGTCATAGATTTGAGTATCTAGATAGTTATGTGAATATATACATAGAGACAGAGTTTATTTCTCATTCAGTAACTAAACAAGAAAGAAATGAATTGTTCTACAAATAGATGATTGGAGTCTTTCAATAAATACAGAGTTACTGTGGAAACAGATCTGCTGGTTAAATCCCTGTATTTTGTGGGAAGAGCAGAAGCATCAGATGATTTCCAAACTGTAAATACAACAAGAGGTTTTATGTATTCCAGGTAATTAGGGGGAAAAGGTGTGAAAAGTAAAAAATTGTCACCCTGGAGAAGCAGTTCGATGTTGTCAATAGAAGTGATAATGCACAAGAGGAGCAGTTGATCCCTCTGCTTTTTCTATCAACTAGAATTTGATGATCACTTACAACATATTTATGCTTCAAGATTGAAAATGTTCTATCACAGAACAAAGGAATGATTAATTTTTTTCTTGTAACTGTAGATTTTTAAAAATAGCATTTCTTACAATTGCTCTTCTTTTGTGGTTACCAAATTAAATGTGCTTTTAGAACAGCTATGCTTACTATTAGAAAAATAGTACATTATTCACCCTGCCAACAGACAGTCTTCAGGCAGACATCTCTTTGAGTTATATAAACTAAGAATGTGGGGGAATATTAATAGAAACGGGCAACTGAACTATGAATAGCATAACTTCTCGGTTTTTGTCAATCACATTTAGGCTCGATCGTCTCTTTATTTTACTGGACACCGGCACAACACCAGTAACAAGAAAAGCAGCTGCACAGCAACTTGGGGAAGTAGTGAAACTGCATCCTCATGAATTGAATAATCTCTTATCTAAAGTAAGCATATTTTTTTCCCTGGTACTTTAATGGTGAGAATAAAGCTAGTTTAACAGGGTGTGCTTCTGTGGGAAGAAGAAAATGCATTGTGGTTTGTGTTGTTCAAAAGTAACAGAATGAAGAAAATTAGAGGCTGCTTCTGTTAAAGGTGCTGTTCTCTCAGCTTCTGAAATGATTACATAAGTTTCACTTAGCATTCAATATTGATATTCAGCATTTGCTGTGAGTTCAGACTTTCTTCTATAAAGAGAAACTCTACTACCTTATAAAGATTTCTGCTCTTGCCTTTAAAGATTATTACTTGTGTGATAAAGCACAAAAATGTCAGAGGCTGCATGTCTTTAAAAGGGCTGGAAATTGGAAGAGTTTTCCATTAGTATGAGACTTCAATCTGACCAAGTCTAGTAAAACCACCAAAAATAGTCTGTATCTGACAGGTGGAGATGGCTCAGTGACCTCAGCTCTGTTCTTATTGAACAGGTGCTCTCACCACAATTGATGCTATCAACAGAGTGGTCAAGGAATCATGAATATCAAGCTCCTGTCAGAGAAAGAAATAGTATTTCCAGATGTGTGACATAGTGATAAATTAGTTTAGAAGAACATATAGTGCTTCAAGTGACCCATGTTGTATCTCTTCTTGGGTTAAATGACTTCAGGGTTTTAAGGTCTGTTAATCAATTTTGAATGCTTCCTTGTAGAAAAAAAGCCAGCAACAAACCAACCAACCAAAAAAAATAAATAGTGTCTCAAGCCTTGTTCAGTACCTGGAGGAAATCAAGCTTTGGTTTAACTGATTGGACTAAATATATCTTATAAAGTTTTAGGGTCTGGCTCTGGCAAGTGCTATGCTAAGCAGTGAGCAATATAGACAAGGCTGCTGGCACTTCTTGGTGTGTTTTCTTGTCCTTTGCTTTTTTGTTTTGAATGTTGTATTAACCCATGGCATTAAAGTAACTGTGTTTTAATAGAGCATAACAGATGATGACTTTTTAAGCAAATACTTATTTACCCATTAATCTCTCCTTAAAGGTGTTAGTGTATTTAAGAAGTACGAATTGGGATACTCGTATTGCGGCTGGCCAGGCTGTCGAAGCAATAGTGAAAAATGTACCCGAGTGGAATCCAACTCCTAGATCAAAACAAGGTGCTCCTTAAATTGCGTATAACTCATTGTTTATCTTATGCAAACTGTCTGTGATATGAGACTTCTGTGTACATCTGTGTACTTTGGTTTTTTATGAGTGTAGACTTTTATTTATTAAACATGTAAGTTGTTTGGAGCAGGGTGCTAATAACGCCAAGGTTATTGGTTCAGTCCCGGTATGGGTCACTCACTTAAGAGCTGCACTTGATGATCCTTCTGGGTCACTTCCAACTCAGGCTATTCTATGATTCTGTGAAGTAGGACTGTAAGTAAACGTCTTTGGCTTTAGATGTTCCTGCTCGGTTGTGTCTGACCTTTATTTGTTCCAGAATTCCTGTGCTTGTGCTTTGTACCCTCATAAAGCTTTTATAAAGAAAAGGAATGACTAACTAGTAAAATGATAAAATGTTTAACCAATCAACTTTGTTGTGATAGTTTGCAGAAACTCTTTTCTTCACTGTTCCCTTAATCCAAGCACCTTTCTGAGGTAGGTGCAATGGCAGCTTGCTCAAGTCTGTTCTGTTTCTTTTCATCTGAGGTTATCATGTTAGGGATGTTAGTTTCCTTAATTGTTGAGTAGTGGATTAAGTGATTTATTTTGTCCAAACCCCAAGTGATTTTTGACTAAGTGATTTTTTTGTACTGTCTATGTTCACAACTTTATGGCACAGGTTCCAGAAATTTACTAACTTGTTTAAAAACAGACACACACAAACTCCCTAAAACAGTAACAGTGAAACTCACATCTGTTTGAGATGATCTCATACTTGTTTCACTTGGTGCCTCCCAGGTCTGTTGGCTTTGAATTTGACAAGCAAGTTCTGCATTTTCCTTGTCCATTGTCTTTATTTTTGTAAACCATCATATTTGCTCTCCTCCAACAACTTCTCTTCATATTGAAGTCTCTTCAGTCTTTCCTCACAAGACAGCTGCTTTGTCTTCTAAATAACTGTTTTTCTCTGTGCTTTTTCTTGTGTCCTCCTTGAGATGCACAGAACTCCACACAGTCTACTTACATCTCTAGAGTGCTGAAGTTTACATATAGTGACAAAATTATGTGCTTTGTCCTGTCATCAGTGGCCTTCCTGGTGAGACCCAGTACTTTGTTGTCTGCTCTGGCTTTCAGTGCTCAGTAAACAGATGAATACAGAAAACTGTCAGAAATGCCTCCAAGATTTTTATTGAATGTAGTGTTGTGTGGGCATGGTTAAGTTGTTAATTTTACACCTTATGTACTTATTTGCCCATTAGTCTGTTCTGAGAGTCCTCCTTGGATTACTTGGTGCCATTGTGACTTGGGTCTACCTAAAAGATTTTAGTGTCACCTGCCTGCTTGGAGAAAAGTGTGTTAGTGAATGTCTTTTCCATTGATTAAAGAATTGGTATCAACACTGATCCCCAAAGGACTCCAGAACTAACTTCTACCTTTCAGCTTGTAAAAGGATGTTCTCCCCAGCTCTGTGCTAACCTGGTTCTTTTGGTTTATTCTTTCATATGAATCCTTGCCAAAGGTTTTAAATGTGTTATGTTCACTGGATGCCCTCCACCCATTTGTTGCAGCTCTTTAAGGACATTGATAATTGGGTTATTGAAAAGTGTTTTTTTCCAGAGCAATTCTCTTTCCCACTCAATCATATTTATCCATATACTTAACAATTTAGTTATAGAATCATAGAGTAGTTTGGATTGGAAAGAACCTTAAAGGTCACCTAGTTTCAACCTCTTCTACCACAGACAGGCACTCTGCTATTGTATACCCTATCTTACCAAAGATAGTTCATTTCACTTGTCTAGTTCAAGGATTACTTCTAGCATGCCATTTGTACATGGAAATTGGGTAACCTGTTAGTCTTAGAGTACAGCACCCTTTTAAATGCATTGTCCAGTTCTTGCACATCTGCCTATCAGATTGTCAATGAAATTGAAAAGATAATTGTGTGTTTGAGAAAAGGGTACTGTTTGAGAAGCGCTCACAGCTCGGCATCACAGCCCTTTCTCCCACGCCAGTTTAGACCACTCTCCATTTTCCCTACTTTGGATGCTTGGCTGGTAGGGACACACAGCAGTGTTGCTGTGCTGCTTGTGATACTATTTGTGAGCTATATGCAGTTCAAAACTGTAAGCTGGAGCTGTGTGTACAGAGAAGGCCTGGTGGCAGGTCAGTATCCAAGATTTTAAAAAGCTAAATTTATCAAGGGAAAAGCATTAATTTTTTTTTCTATTCAAGTACATTTAGTGGCCTATTTTAATCTGTCTTTGTGAAAATGAAGCCTTTATACTTTGTGAATCAAAATGCTGTATATCTGATGATTCTTTGGAGAAGAGATATTATTTATTGCTTTTCCTTAATCTTCTGCCAGTATTTTGAACAAAAATTCTTATCACATTGCCCTTAATATTTTTTTATTTTCTGCCTAGAACCAGGTTCAGAAAGTCCTAATGAAGATTCACCTTCAACAGATCGGTTGCGTTTTGACAGATTTGATATATGCCGGTTGTTAAAACATGGTGCGTCTCTTCTTGGATCTGCTGGTGCAGAATTTGAAGTCCAAGATGATAAATCAGGTATCTGTATTTTACTTGCAGACAAGAAAACTTACTGATTTGCGAAAGTTTGTCATGGCAGCATTGTGAATCTAGCCATCCATGGATTCTGAGAATGTTAGGAAATAATGATAGAAAACATTCCCCAATATAAGTGGTTTGTATTTTCTTCCTCAAGTAACATAGTTTTTTTAGGGGGAGTGTTTTGTTTGGATTTTTGGCATAACAGTATTGCTGTGTGAACAGTGGGGAAGAAGGGCTGGAAACCTGAAAAACATCAAAGATTTCTGTAGACTTTTTAAAAAGGAACAGGCACTACCACTGCTTGTTCTTCATCTAAACAGTGTTCCCACATACAGAAGTAGGATGTGGCTTTTTTAAAAGCTTGAACGTTTCAAGTATAGAAAGACAGTATGAAAAATACTTTGATAATACTGCCAAAATTTGAAGATCAAATACCTGTGTGATGTTTTTTGTTTCGAGTGACTTGTCTAGTATTTTTCTGTAATTTTTTAGCTGAGAGTTGATTTGTCAGTGTAATGGCACTGAAATGTTTTAATCTAAGCTATATTTTTGCTATTACTGTACTTCCCTGCTCTTAATTCAAGGCCATCTATCAGTTTCTGCACCAAGTTAAGTGATGCTATTGGTAAGAATCTGACTGTGTAGCCCTGATTCCTTTGTTCTTGTGTGTGATGGGTTCTGTGCAGGGTACACAGAAGATCAGTAGCTCAGCAAGAGCCTGTGGCTGCTGAAACTTAAGCAGTGTCCTGTCTCTTCAGCCTGGTTGCTAATTTATTGCTTGCCATTATTTAAGCTAGATGGATAAAGTGGTGTACAAGTTACACCTTGCCTAATGAAACTCAACACTTCAGTTTGTAGAAGCCTGATATTTATCCCAGTGTTACATGATTTCACATAAAAAACTCCAAGAATGAAAATAAATACAATATCAAAAAGTATAAAAATGAAATAAAAAGCTTTAGTTGCTGCTTTTTTTAACTCGTGGGAAAGTGTACAGTGTGCTTTCTCTTCTGTGTTTTATAGCAGCTTCCCTTTTCAAGTAAGCAGATAACATGAATGGACATAATGTAACTTAAATCATCTTTAGAGTTAGTAATTCTTGACAGTTATTCCTAAGATGATGTTAGAAAGGAAAAATACTTGATGAAGAATGGAAGTTGCTTGTATTTGTTTGTCAGTTAAATGCAGTTTAAGAAAACTTACTGGTATAGATAATATTAACTACTGCTTACTACCTAACCTGGTGTACACCCCAAAATCATGCCTGTATTGGTAATCTACTTTAAAGTTTGTGCTGATACTTTGAAAAAAACCCAAAAAACCCACCACAACAACAACAAACGAAAAAACAACAAACTAACTCCTCCTGACCGGTTTCTGTACTGTGCATGTAAAGAGTGAAGTCTGACAGCCCTACCAGCTACGGGTTTTGGGTTGTTTGGAGGGTTTATTCTACTTGGGTGCTAAAATCTTATATTTTGTTATGTAAATGTAGGTGCTCCCAAAGTCTAGGTGTTCTATAGTTAGTGTTGAAACTTCACACATTCTTGAGGTGGCATCTGTTAATTTCCAGAATGAATCTTGCTTGATCACCATTGAAGTACTTGTGTAGGTACAGTAGCAGAAAAGGTATTAGTGTGATTCCTGAGTATCAGTGTGATTTGTTTTAGAAGATTGTGTTAGCCAAGTACAATTTAATCCTGTAAATTTTGTCTTTATTATGCACATTGAGCAAGCCGTCAATAAAATATCTTGTTGGAAGGCTGACACATCTTCTTTTGAAATCCCTTTTCAAGGTGAAATTGATCCTAAAGAGAGGATAGCACGACAGAGGAAACTGCTGCAAAAGAAACTTGGCTTAGATATGGGTGCTGCAATTGGAATGAATACTGAGGATCTGTTCAATGATGAAGATTTGGACTATTCTCCTTCTTCAGTTTTACTAGTAAACAAACAACCTGTAGGTAAAACCTTGGGCTATTTGACTGCAAGGAGTAATAGAAAGGGTTTGCTGTATTTGAGCTTCTGTGGTTATAATATTTATATTTTAAATAAGATGATTGGCATCTAATGTAGTATGCTTTGGCCTCCTGTGTTCTTACATCCCATAGTTGCTTGTTAGTATTATTTGATGTCAAACTGCTGAAATGTTTGAAATGAAGGGTTGGGGAAGTTGAGAGCATTGTGGGTTTGAGAATTTTTCAGGACTTCCATCATAAGAAGAATTGACAATGAATGACTTTTCTTTCAGACTCTTCAGGCTGCTGAGTTAATTGACTCAGAGTTTCGAGCTGGTATGAGCAGTAGACAAAAGAATAAAGCCAAAAGAATGGCTAAGCTATTTGCAAAGCAAAGATCCAGAGATGCAGTGGAAGCTAATGAGAAGAGGTATAATAGTGAACTGGTTTCCTTTCATTTCAGTTGAGCTGGGATTGTGATTTGATTTATCTGTTGAGAAACTTCCTACAGTCTTTGCATCTTAAATCTCTTACGTGCTAATTGTGCTGATGGTGGAAAGTTTGCGTGCAGTGCTTGTTCCCAGGAGAGCTTTGCTGAGGACCCAGCTTGAGAGGCATCTTGCCATAACGGGATGCTACAGCTGAAATAGGTGGTTTGTCCATGTTATTAAATATGGCTTGAGAATAATGCATGAAACAGGATTTTAAGAAGATGAACAACTAAAACATTAGGATATAGTTTTCTCCTGTGCGCTGTGTTCTTCACTTTAGTTTATAGTGGTATATTATTGTATCTATTGTGTTCATTATAAGTGGTGAACAAAATTCTTGATCTTATTTAGGAATTGCTAGGTTTCTTGGAAAAATCTGAGACAGATTGTGAATTTGGGACAGCATTCTGCTGTCTCCTCACTGCATTTTTTGTTTTCACATGTAAATTTACCTATCTTGCATATTTCACAGTGTTAAACCTCTTTGTTTTGTATTCTTGCCATACTTTATCTGAAGACTTCAATTGTAGATGTAATTACTTCCCTTAAAGCGTACTTCCAGTTCATAAACATGTACTTGCTCCTTCTCAGCAATGATAGCACTGATGGGGAACCAGAAGAAAAGAGAAGAAAAGTTGCAAATGTTGTCATCAGCCAGCCTGCCACAGACTCAAAAACATTGGTAGAAAATGCTCAGGAAGAGGTATGATATATTGTTCTGTTGTTAGCAGGAATGATCATTCAGTTTTTTAGCAGAGTCATTTGAAACAAAGTTTCTTCATGTGCCCAAATTCTTTAGTTATTTTAGCAATCAGGGAATTGGAATGAAGAATGTCATGGCCAGCTTACTTTTATACATAATGAAGCAAGTGAATTTCTAACTGTGTTACAGCATTGATTAAGAAAACATATTTAATCCTTTGGTAGCAGTTTGTGACCCAAATTAACATGAGTGGGTGGCTACAGGTATCAGACCTGGGTATTAAACTGGAAAACTGTGCTAAACACTTAGATGGTAGGATTACAGCGAGCCACAAATAATTTGATCTAAATGCTTATTTAATCTTTATTTAATCTTTACTGTATTTTAATTAGGCTTAATTTAGAATTAAGTTCTATCTTTAATAGTTGAAGATTAAAACAATCCTTAGTCTTGGAAAAAACTGCATTAGTTTCAATAGACTGAAAAGCTAAAAAATAAGAAATGGTAAACCAGAATATAAATGGTGCATAGAAGTTTATTTAAGAAGAGTTTATCTAGATAAGTCTGTATCCTACAAAAATAGTTTTCCAGACATAGTTCAGTAATTAATTTTTTATTTGCATAAAAATGATTGGAAAACTCATCTGAAATATTAATTATAACTACAGGCTAAATAGCTGCTGGTTGCTAGCTGTCTTTCAGTTGCTCCATGTATGTGATGATGTGAACTTACTAATGGTAGTAAAAATTATTTTTCACAGCCATGTGGAAATTTTGGGATAGTGAATATGCTTTGGTTTTCAGAAAGTGGAATGTGTTTAGAGAAGGGTGCTGTTTATTGCTGGCTTCGTTGAACCAATTTTGTTGTGTATTGTGTTTTCAAACTGAGACTTGTCTGTTGTGTTCTTTAAAGGCAAAGATCATAAATTTAAAGGATCACTGGGTAGAATGAGAAACTTCGCTTAATTTTCTTCCTTAGCATGATTTCTAAAGGAAAGGTGAATTCCAGAACATCAAAATTAATCCCCATAGAGAAGAGGTTAAACTGGTAAACTTTATAAACTTCTTAAGAGATCCAGTGCTAATCAGCAAAGTTCCTGAGCTGGGGAAGAAGATCGTTTTTTCAATTCTGTCCAGTAATGAAGAAAAGCACTTAAGCTTTTGGAGTTTTTTGTATGCTATTTAAATATGCAAAGACAACAGTATAAGATGTGTTCATGGTTTGGTTTTTTTTGTCCTTATCTGATACTTAATTTTTTTATGGATTTAGGCAAATGAATGGCCTCTGGAAAGCTTTTGTGAAGAGGTGTGCAATGATCTCTTTAACCCTTCGTGGGAGGTAAGACATATGCACTATTTAAGGTTGAACTATAAGGTTTTAAAAAGGGCTTCAACAGAATTGCAAACATTGTATGTGTAGAACTTAAGAGAATTTTGCCAGATTCCAAAACTTAAATTATTTGTGCATACAGATTATATAGCCAAGACAAATTTGCTTTTAGCAAACTTAAATGTTTTTAAGACTCATATAAAGGGGAATGGAAAACAGATGGGTAATGTGTACTTGTGGAGAGTGAGATATGAAAAGCAGTCGTTATAGAAGTGAGAATTATGGGAGTATTGAAATTCAAGCAAAATGAAGTCACATCAATCTATGGTTAAAAAGATTAAGCAATTAAAACAAACTTGGATTGATCAAGATTTTAAGAAATATTATGTGAATCTGTTGAAGGCAACAGTGGCATGTTTGTCTAATGCAAAGCTAGTATAAAAGGAAGGGGAATCAATCCTTTAGTAACTACAAAAGCTATATGTTTTCTTGCTTAGACCACTTATTTTCAAGATTAAAAATGGTTCTACTCATCTTGTTATTCAGTCCTTATACAATTTTTCACAAACTTTGGTAGGAATTTCAGGTAAAAATTATGAAGTAGCTGATAATGATCTAACTTCCTTGTGCAGAAGGTGGAAATAACAGTTGTTGACTAATTTAATTTTCTTAAGTTTGATTTTTGAAGGGTTAAATATTGACAGCAACTCTGACATCCTTGTGTGTATTTGTAGCACAGTCTTGGTGATGTCAGTATGGGCAGAGCCAGCTCGCTCTCAGACTTGGAAACACAGATAAATTATATGCAGCCAGCACAGTTATTTTTGTCCCAGAAAAAGAATAATTATATTTGTGTGGCACATTACTGCATCTTAGCTAAAAAGCCTCACTTTGTTTGAAAGCAGGCTGTTTGCAGCTGAAGGCCAGATCCCTTTGTCTTCTGGTATGTAGATGTTCTTATAGTTTTCTTAGTACATTTGATATAAGGCACATACACCTTTATAAGGGAAGTAGATCAGTACAGAACCATGATTACAGTATGTTCTGGGTGAGAAACAGGTTAACCTGCCTCAAAATGTATGTTTAAAGTGGATCTCTGACAGTGTCTTAAAATGTCAAGGGTTTACCTGGGTGACCTACTTCAGACTGCTTGGCACGCTTACAGGCAGCTGAAGTCAGGCAAGAGGAATCCTACTACTGGTATTTCCTTTATACACGTGTGTCTTGCTGCTTTGTGTTTGCAGAAGCTGAGACATTAACGAGCGAAGTCTCCTTCTTTTGACCTGTAAAACCTAGCTCATCAGCCATCTTAGACCAAATAAATAGTTGTGTATGAACACTCAGGATTTTAAGACTAAACTCTGGCTGTTTTGTATTGGCTTGCTTAGAGCTTTAATCAGCAGCCACTGAGCTCTGCACAGGGGACACGTGTGTCTGCATTTCATGTAAGATATTCTGATGAAGGGTGGAGCTACCAAGTATTCAGTTCTAGTTGTTACTGCCATGAAATGAAATGCAACAGTTTTCTGCTGGCAACAAAAGACTTAATTCTCTTCTAATTTATGTAAAGGCCTCTCGTTGGGAACCTGGTTCAAAACTCTGCTTTTGCAACTTTGCATATCTGTTGAGTGGGCTTTCCTTGATAGGCTGACTACTAGTCCAGTTAGGTATCAGAAATACCAGAAACAGGTGTGTCTTTAGCAGATCTTTCTGCTTGTCTTTCCTTATTTCCAGAACTCTTCCTAGTGTGTTCAATTGTTCATGTTTGGTGAGAACATGCAAGTGCCTATAATTTGCATTCCCATGTCACTTGTTCACATATTTCTAAAATCCAGTCAAGCGAGGCAGGTTTGTAAGTTATGCAGAATAGTAATTCCCAGAAATTTGTTTTGAGAACTCCAAACTCTGTTTAATAAATACAGAGTTATAGCAAAATATTAAATGTGAAGTACTTGAAACTATAATAATACTGATCTGCTTTAGTTTATAAACTTAATAAAAACAGTAATATCTTCAAACTTCTCTTTGACGACTAGTGCCATATAGCATAGTGAGGTAAAAGTAAATTAATGTTGGCTGCATTACTGCAAATACCATAACGTGTTAAAAAGTAGAAGCAGTTCTTAATTGCTTCTGTTCATAAGCTGGCAAATACTTGGGAAAAAGGAGATTGATTTTTGAACAGGTGAATATTTTAATATGTGATTTGGTCTAATAATTCCCAAAGTCTAAGTAGTGCTAATTCTGCAGCTCTTGAAATATCTGTGTTAAGAATACAGAAGTATCATTTCAATTTTCCAACATGGGTTTTGTCTTCTGTTCCCCAGTATTTTAAAATTGACTTTTTACTTTGCTTTCTTAGGTTCGACATGGTGCAGGTACTGGACTGAGAGAGATACTTAAAGCTCATGGTAAAAGTGGTGGTAAAATGGGAGATAGCTCTTTAGAGGAGGTAAGTTTCCAGTTATGTAGATTTAATATTTTACCTAAATGAAGTTTAGAAAAGAGACTTCTTAAAATACTTTGCAACAGGTGTGTGATGTGGGGGATTCCCCCACATCACAATATAAAGACTTTTCTGCTCAGAGTCATCTGGATGACATCACTGTGTGCACTGACAAAACACTGTTTTTTAAAGGCCTATGCAGAACTCAATACTATTGTATAATTAGCCATTAATATGTTGGTTGTGTATAAAGTTATTAAACATTAGCTTCCATGTTAGAATATACTGTTTTCAAGTCCTGGTAAGGCTGTACTGAAACAAAATGGACGGGTTGATTATATAACTCCTGTAGTGTCTCAGACCATCTAACTCTACTTGCTTAAATAATAAGAGGACTCTATCAACCTGCTCTCTTTATTATGAGAAAAGGGATTAAAATAGTCTTTTTAAAAGGTGAACAATCTTTTAAAAATATCCTGACTGTAATAACTTGTTTATTAACAGTGAATTTCATCCAGATTCCTACTGGCTCCTCTGCTGTAGAAGCAGCAGGAAGAGCTTGTGGCTTAGAGAGTTGAAGAATGAGATGTATGTCAGTGTACCTCAGCATACTTAGTAAATAGGGAAAGCAAAAACTTCTCTTTCCTTGCTTCCCTGTAGAGTAGTATTTGTTCCATGGATATGGCTGGGTAATAATAACAACAATCCGTAATGATAAAATACTTTAAACCATTTCTTAACTAATTATGGAAAATATGTGTACTCTAGCTAGCTTCAGAGCCTGCTGTGTATGCCCTATGCTGGATATAATTCTTTGGCATATATGGGAATATGAAATCCAGGATATGGTGTAAATGTTGCTCATTAAAATGGTAGTTCTCAATGGAAGTGGTGATCTAATAGGCACAGAGTGGAGATGAGAAGGATGATGCCTGAGCAGTTGTTTTTATGGGGCTTCTGCTCTGAGATGGAAAATTAGAGTTATTGGTCTCCAGCAGAGGCCAGAGCTTCAAGATGGGCTGTGATAACTCTGGAGGAGATGGGACTGAAAAGAAAGTTCCTTTCACTGGGTCTCCCACAGTGAGGTACTGCTTTAGAGTTTGTTTACTTGTAAATATGCTTCCAGCATATTAATTGACTTGCCTAGGATGAGTTGCTGTTAGTCAGTATAGATTATCTGAATGACTTGACTTTGTGTGCTGTGTAGAAATAAATTGTCCACCTTACAAGATGCAGGCAACGAAGCATCACAGAGTCTTTCTCACTCCTCTCTCTGGTGGTATGGGGAGGGTTAGGGGACCATCAGGAAAGAAGAAAAATTCATGGGTTGAGAAAACAACAGCTTCATAATTGAAACAAAGTAAAACCTTGTAATAATAGAACTAATCATAGTAACAGGAGGGAGAGAGAATTAAAACCCAGGAAAACCAAGTGCTGCACAATATAATTCCTTACCATCCTCTGATCAAAGCCCAGCCTGGCCTCAAGCACCAGCCCCTTCTGGATACCTCTCCCAGTTTATATACTGGGATGTCATTCTGTGCTGTGGAATGTCCCTTTGTCACCTATCCCAGCTATGCTTCATCTCTGCTTTTTGTGTACCTCCTTGCTGGCAGAGCATGAGACATTCAAAGTCTTTGACTTAGGGTTAGCATGATGTAGCAGCAACCAAAACATCAGTGTAGTATCATCATTATTCTTATGCTGACTCCAGAACACGGCACTGTACCAGCTACTGGGAAAAATCCCAACTCTGTCTCAGCTGAAAGCAGGACACTAGCATTTTGATAAAGGTACCGTGGTTTTAGTGAAGAAAACAACCAGGTTATGATGTTTATAGTAATCCAGGTGAGTGCTTGGCCTGGACTGTCTCTGCAAGAGAACTATATTGAGTCAACGTGAACATTCGTTGTCATGTCTTTTACAGATTTTAGCTAAAGTAAGCATATCAGAAATGCTTTATGAATAAACATAGTCAAGGTGTTCAACTTTTCTCTTCTTACAGATGGTTCAGCAGCATCAGGAGTGGCTAGAAGACTTGGTCATTAGACTTCTCTGTGTGTTTGCACTAGACAGATTTGGAGACTTTGTTTCAGATGAAGTAAGTTTAAGTTACCTTTGCATGAACAGATCAGGTTTCTGCCGGAGATAACACTGCAGCAGCTTGGCTGTGCCTTGTATAGTGCTACTGCATATGCCTGTTGTAACTGCTCACACATGCTTATTAGATGTAACTGATGTAACTGATAACATTGTTTATGTAGCAGTTTGGTCATCTGACTCTTTAAGTCAATTATTTCCTACAGAAGTATCATTGATCATTTACTTTTTCCTAGGTAGTGGCACCAGTGCGTGAGACTTGTGCTCAGACTTTGGGAGTAGTATTGAAACATATGAATGAAACTGGTGTTCATAAAACTGTGGATGTTCTCCTGAAGCTGCTTACACAGGAACAGTGGGAAGTGAGACATGGTGGTCTCCTAGGAATAAAGTATGCTTTGGCAGTACGTCAGGTAATAACCCTCGTGACAAATTGTAGAGAACTTTGGATCAAAAATCTCTGCTCAAATAGAGGATGTGGTTGAACAGTAGATAGGTGTGATAAAGCAAGCTTGCTTGCGCTGCAGTCCTGTGGGTTGAGGTGTGTGACTGCACTTTTATATCCATGCTGCAAGTATATAGTGCAAGCTGTGCTTGCAGAAAACATAAATAGAAGATATGCCTGCCTGGTCTTGATACTCTGTATATGATGTAACAGAGCAGAGTGTTACAAGAAGTTTAGGCTATCTTTGGTGATATTCTGCAGACAGTGAGCTTTGTTTATGCCAAAACCAAGCTGTTTTACAGTTCAGTTAAATTTGTAACCTATGTTTAATTTCATGAATGGTAACTTAAAATATTTAGATTACCATCTTGGACCTGTACTGTCCCTTTGAAACAATCAGGTTCATTCACACACACAGGATCCATCTTAGTGGATTGTGTCTTTATAAGATTTTTTGGTTTAAAAATGCTTTTGATTATTTTGGCAGGACATGATCAACACTTTATTGCCTAAAGTGTTGCCTGCAATAATTGAAGGTCTGCAAGATCTGGATGATGATGTCCGAGCTGTTGCTGCAGCTTCTTTAGTACCAGTTGTGGAAAGCCTGGTCCAACTTCAATCTCAGAAGGTGACTGCACTGTTTTAAGTTCACTTTTGGTCTAAGTGAAGAAAATAATACTTAGAGGCATCACTGGTTTCATTGGGGTTTTTTTTAATGATAAACCTCATTTACTTACTTGTGTAGGTGCCTTTTATTCTTAATACCTTGTGGGATGCACTTCTGGAGTTGGATGACTTGACAGCTTCCACAAACAGTATCATGATCCTTCTTTCATCCCTTCTGACTTACCCTCAGGTCCGCAAATGCAGGTAACTTTTCAATTAGTATTGCTTCAGAATTACAGGTCTGAGTGTCCACTTATTGTCAAATTGGAATCACCACTTTCTTTCAAATCACGTACCAAGGATTAATTTAACTCAGTGTTTTATTTCTGCTCTGGTTTTTCCGTAAAGTGGAGGTTATGACAGTGTTTCTGTTTTCATTACATTAATGAAATGCAACAAAGGAATTAAGATGCGTACTAGACATGGTTTATATGTGACTTTCCCCCCCCTCTGTTTCTCCATTCATCTTGGGTGTTTTAGTAAAGGATATTTGCTCCACTCACATGGGGGTCCTGCCCACAAACATATTGTTTGTTAACAAGAAACAGACAAACTCCAAATGAGACCAAACTGTGCATATTAATACACATTCATGAACCTGTAGATCTTTGCTATTGGAACAGTTCTGAAATAAGCCACAAACGTAAATTCATGTCAATAGTATAACCAGTAGTTCTGTGACTGGTTGGTGACACTGTCTAGTTGCTATCTCTTTGGGACTCTGACACATTAAAGGAACTGCATCTTAGTATGTTAAATTTTTTGTAATACACATGGTAAACTCACAGTACATGCACTTAAAGGTAGACGTTTTACACATTTGATTTTTCTTATCCTGTATGATTGGCACTGCTGAAGCTGGTGGTTGCCCAAATCCAAAATAAAGAGTGAAGTTTTGTTACTAATGTTGTCTTTAATTCAGCATGTACTACTTGCATCAGCTGATATGCCAGTTTCATCAGTTGATATGCTGGTTCATGCAAAAAAGATGCAAACTTGTTTTTAATTATTTGTAAAATCATAACTGCCTAATAGCAACTTCAGAACAGAAACAGCCCCTCCTTTTTTCTAAATAGTTGAACAAAGCCTAATGTACAATCTGGGAAGAAAACATGGTAAAAATACATGCTTAAATTGACTAGTTCTCTATACCAGTTAAAAAAAACCCAAACCAGTGTTTTCCTGAAAAAAGATACCAACTGAAACTATTTTAAATGTATAAGCTATAGTAACTTGATCCTTCACTTAATATCATCACGTATATGCAATACTTTCCTTTCTTAAAGCTTTCTTGTGGATAAAATGAGAATAAACAAAATTAACTTAGCTCTGCATGTGTTTTTATCCCTGACGCTGCCTCTACATGTCTCTTTCCTGTAGTATTCAGCAATCCCTGACAGTTTTGGTCCCACGTGTGTGGCCGTTTTTGCATCACACAATATCTTCTGTGCGAAAAGCAGCACTGGAAACATTATTCACGCTGTTGTCTACCCAAGACCAGGTAAGAATTGGAGTTATTAGTGTCTTACTGTGATGCATATTGGGATGTGCTTGGTCATATGATATCCTTGTTTCAGAGTTCTTCAACATGGCTGACTCCAATTCTGCAAGACATGTTGAGGCACATATTTCAGTTTTGTATCTTAGAAAGCAACCAAGAAATTCTGGATCTTATTCACAAGGTATTTGCATGACTTACCACCTAGATATAGTGCTTGTGTATCCCGCTCTTTCAAATCCTCTGTACTTTTGTGCAGATGAAGAAGTGTGCTCATGTTAAATACTTTGCAATTGCCCTGTGTGATGCTTTACTGTAGAGCAAATGAGAGTGTCCCTGCAGTTTCTCACACATGTATGATCTCATGTTGACCATGTACAAATTTGTCATGATCTCTTCTGTGGTTCTTTCCCAAGGTGTGGCTGGAACTGTTAAACAAGGCATCTGTACAGTATGTTGTTGCAGCTGCTTGTCCATGGATGGGAGCCTGGCTCTGCTTAATGATGCAGCCATCTCATTTGCCCATTGACTTAAACATGTTGCTAGAAGTAAAAACCAGGTCCAAAGTAAGTGAAATGTGGCCTCACTGACTGTTCTGAGGAAAGCAGGCAATTGCTTAGCTGTATATAAAACACACTCTAAAGATGTTAGAAGGGAGTAGTGGTGCCTTTCTACAGTGCTAAATGTAAACTGTCTTACAAGCCTCAAGTCTGTGTAGAGCAGAAGGGTTCTTGTCAGGTTATCCATAAGAATTAAAGTTCTGCTCTGTAGTGTTCTCTACATGGATAACTTTATAAAGTCTTTATTTACATTGCTCTAAAGCTGTCTGTTTGCAAGGCTGAATTAAATGCAAAAGCATTGTGTTACTTCTGAAAACATGCTGAGAGAGATTTCCTTTTTCCTCTCTATTTATCAGCTGTATGTTGAATATTAACCTTAATATTACAGTGAAGGAATGTAGCATACATTTAATTGGACTACAGAATGCTATTAGTGGAGAGATGATTTACGGGTATTGACTACTTTAAGACATCTGTTACCCAAGAAGTGTTCTTAGTCCAACTTTTTCATGGTGCAATGATTATTTGTATTGTTATGGAATATTAATTCATCTTTTCATTACAAACACGTTTTCAAACTTTCCTTTATTCCATAGGAAAAAGCAGGTGCTAAACTGCGTCAAGGTCAAACCCAGAATAAGGAAGTGATTCAGGAATACATTGCTGGGGCAGACAGCATTGCAGAAGATCCAGCAACCAGGGATTACGTTGTCATGCGTGCTCGGATGATGGCAGCAAAGTCAGTTTATGGGAAATACGAAAAAATACTTCAAAGCAATGTATTTTTTCCATAATATATAGTGGTTTTGCCAAAATCTAATTACTATTTCAGCATCTTCATTTTGAATCATTGATTGCAGAGTAATTATAACATAGAAGTGACTGTTCTTTTTTTCATTTTGTTAGGTTGCTGGGAGCACTTTGTTGCTGCATTTGTGACCCAGGTGTAAATACTGTTACTCAAGAAATAAAACCAGCTGAATCATTAGCTCAGCTACTGCTCTTCCACTTGAATTCTAAATCTGCCTTGCAGAGGATTAGTGTTGCGTTAGTGATCTGTGAGTGGGCAGCCTTGCAAAAGGTAGGATTTTTCTGCAGCAAAAATAAGTTTTACTTACTATCTCAATCCACTGCTTGTTATGGGGTACTTAGCTTGAAATGAGATTTCAGTGGGTAAGCTAAAATTGTGTTTGTGCATCTAAATACCAAAATCTTGATCGTTAGACAGTGGAGGAATACAGGACTCAGTAGATAAATGCCAGCTGTCAGAACTATGAATCAGTAAATATGTTCACATTTTTTCTACAAATCTATTCTCAAGATGCCTTTTAGCTGAGGTTAGCGATTCCTTTTAAGATCACTGTCTTTTCTCTACTCACTGTCATTTCTAGTGGCAGACTTTTTGTTCCTAATCCTTTATCTTTAGTATTCTGGGTTATGAATGTTAATAGTCCCTCTGGAAACTGGATTTTTGTAGCTAGATTGAGCTGCCCAAGACTGAACAAAAGAAATTGTGATTATTCAGAAATGCAAATTGTGTTTTTCTATTACAGGAGTGTACAACTGTGGCTATTTGTGTTCAACCTCGTTTACTTGGGGTCCTTTCTGAACACCTCTATTACGATGAAATTGCTGTTCCTTTTACACGAATGCAAAATGAATGTAAACAACTCATCTCATTGCTAGCTGATGCACACATTGACATTGGAAACAGAGTAAACTGCAGTGTATTTACAATAGATCAAGCTAATGAGCTGGTAAGTAAAGGCATGCTTGCCTTTCCTCCAAATCTGTTCTTGTCTTGAAATATGCCTTCAGCATAATTATTACATAGACAGTAACTTGCAGAAATAATGTGATGACCTTTGCACATCTCATGAAAAAGAATGTGTAAAGATTCTTATTGTTTCCCCTGAGGTGTGTTTACAATCTGACAAAAATCAAGTGCAGTGCAAGGTACATAATGGGAGAATAAAACTGAGTTTTCTGAATCTGGTGTGGATTCACTATTGAAATCTACACACAAAAAACCAAAGCAGGCTTCAAAACCATTGTCAGAAGACTTGTAAATAGACTATGTAAATTGTAGACCTTCCCCCCCCTTCCCCCTGACCTTTTAATCTGCTTTTAATCTTTTTTCAGTGAAAGGTTTAAGTAACAATAGTCAACCAGTTGCGAGTGGGAAAGGGTATGGAAGGTTCTGCAACTACTTTGTTGTGCTTTTTTCTTAGATTTTTATCCCAATTTCTTTCCTCAAAAGAAAATCAGCTGAGAAACAACTTGTTTGTGCACAGGACCTTGCACATCTTTTCTGGATTCTTGTATTCACATTCTGTTTTGCTAATCTGTCACATGCTTACATATTCCCAGAATATCTGGGTAGAACTGACAGATATGGGACAATCTAGATTTGCCAGGAGTACATAAACTGCTCTTGTAGCTTTGGGAATCTAGACTTTAGATGTCTGTGATATACCTGATTTTCTCTTTGATCTACAGTTCAGGATTCCCAGAAACCACATTTTGGAGCATTTCCTGTTACTTACTGGGAAAATAGGGATGGTGATATGTGGTCAAGTGACTCATGTTGTGCCATGAGAATATCCTGTTTTATACTAAGTGAAACAGATTTGTAATTAGTTTTTTCCTTTCTCTTAGGTTACTTCTGTTTTCAATGAGGTGACATCATCCTTTACTTTGAATCCCAAAGTTCTGCAACAGTTGGACAGTAAAAGGCAACAAGTCCAAATGACTGTTACAGAAACAAATCAAGAATGGCAGGTGTTGCATCTGCGAGTCCATACCTTTGCTGCGTGTGCAGTTGTGAACTTGCAGCAACTTCCAGAAAAACTAAATCCTGTTATAAAACCCTTAATGGAAGCTATCAAAAAAGAGGAGAATACACTAGTCCAAAACTATGTGGCTTCATGTATAGCAAAGTTACTTCAGCAGTGTACAACAAGGTCTCCTTGTCCTAACTCAAAGATTATAAAAAATCTCTGCAACTCTCTGTGTGTGGATCCACATCTTACCCCTCTGGCAGCATGTCCTGCACAGCCTCAGAGTAGCCATGAAAACTCTAAAGGTATGACATCTGAGACTCAGACTAAGGTTCTTGATATGTCTGTTCTTGTTTCTGAACTGTTGAAATGAGTATTTGAATCAATGAGTATTCATTGATTTTTAATATGCCAGCATCTGAGTATTTATTAATAATGATTTCATTTAGGTATTTTACACTGTGTGCAACTAATGTGTATTGTTTTATATCTATTTATTTATATATATCTATAAAATACTTTAATTCCATTTTCCAGATATTGACTCTTGTTCAGTTGTTACCCAGTTATGGTCACATTGCTCTTACAGATGTTACTTAGTAAAAATGGAAATTAAAGTAGGCTGTCAAAAATGTGTGACTTGTGTTACATTCCATAGGCTAATCATAAGATAAAAAGATGAGGACAGAGTTGAAAATTGATAAAATAATCCTATGCATGCAGTGGTCATGGATTCTTTAAATGGCTGTCCATTATTGAAAATGTACATTTTGAATGAACAACCCAGAGTAACTCAATTAAGATCTTAATATTCTCAAAGATTCTAACGTGCTTTAAGGTCTGACTATTATGTTTAACTCTTTCTTAATGAATGTGTCCTCCTTTATCTCAGAGGAGAATAACATTCATATCTTTAGTATAAATAGAAATATCAGCAAATCCAAAGATACTGATGGCATCTTTCATTGTATCATGACAGAAGTATTGAACTCTTTTCAAGGACACAGAACATAAATTGATTGAAACTTTAGAACATAATGTGCTTTTTATGAAATAAAATTTTGCACATGTTTTATATTTGATTGACATGTTACCTGTGCTGTTTGCTGAATTACAGTTTCTGGCAGTTTGCACACTTAACTTTTCGTTCCAACTCTGTAATGTGCTTCTAGCACAGTAACTCTGCTCTGTAGTGAAGTGTCATCGTCCTCAAGGGTGGAAAAAATTATGTTTTTTTTAAAGCACAATCAGCAGATGACTTGTAGGTAGCTCTCACTTCCCCCTGTGTGTTAAACTGCAGCTTAAATTGTCAGCTGTTCTCCCTTTTCTTTTAGGGCCCAACTCTGATAAAGATGGGATGCAGCACACAGTTACTAAGCACAGGGGAATAATTACACTGTACAGACATCAGAAAGCTGCTTTTGCCATCACAAGTCGGCGAGGTCCTACTCCAAAAGCTCCAAAAGCCCCTATTGCAGATCTCCCCACGGGCAGCAGTGGCAGCATTCCTACAGAACTCGATGAGGTACATTTCAAAATCTTGAATCTGCAAGTTGACATCCACTCGTCCTTTCCATTACTTTGAAATCACTGGAGTTGATACCATTGTATTGTATTGGATGGCAGGGGTCTTGCATCACAACCAAGGAGGTTTTGTGATGCAAGCAGCTTATGTTTGGTGTTTTAAATGTTTGTCATTAAGAACATTAATAACTCCTGAAATGTTATTATTGCTATAGAATATGAATGTCAGTATAAGTTTATACAGATGGATTTCCACAAAGTGTGAAACAAACACAAGAGAACACAAACTGTGTCCTGTCCGTGTTAGTGCTGGTCCATCTCAATTCCTGCTGGATGCCTCTGAAGCATTAAAACCAGCAACTGAAATATGACTGTGTGAATCAGCGTAACTGTGACTGCCACACTTGGCGTCCTGAACTCTTCCCTTTTATTAATTTCAAACTTCTGCATGCTTTAATAAGATTCTAGGGAGGACTGTGGACTCCTAAACAGTCTTGTGGACTTTGTTCTTAATTACTAGTGTTTTTTATTAATTCTGCTGGCCAAAGAAGATGGGAGCAAGAGAGGGGGTAAACAACAAATCAAGTATTGTAAGTTTTCTAGTACAGTGCAGTTCTTGGTGTCTCTATATTGGCAATATCTGAGGTTTTGGAACCAGAACCACTTGGAAATGTCTTGTTGAAATGGACCAGTATCAACAAAGGACAAATCTCAAATTTATAGACTTTAAATAATTGGCTATAAAAGACTTTTGGTTTTTTACATGTATAAAGAATTAAGTAATTAACTTGGGAAAAAACCTGTTGGTGAATGTGTTGTAGGTACGTATAAACACAATCAAAATTGAATGCCTATGTAATGAGGTCACCCTTGAAAATAATCATTTTATATATCTAACCTTGCTACTTTGTTGAATTGTTTAATTCTAGGCTCAGAAACCTTATGTTGTACAGAGAAGAGGAGCTGAATTTGCCTTATCTACTATAGCTAAACATTTTGGTGCTGAAATGGCAACAGGATTGCCACATCTCTGGGATGCTATGGTTGGTTCGTTAAGGAACAACATTCACATAAATAATTTTGGTAATTACACTTCTGATTTAAGCTGGGAGGGGTGGCAGGCTGGAGCCAGTATGTCAGTCTTAAACTGAGCACCTTTTCTGCTTTTACCAGACCGAAAGTCATTACTGGAAAAAGGAGATGCTCCGGCCCAGGAGCTGGTGAATTCCTTGCAGGTTTTTGAAACAACAGCAGCTTCGATGGATACTCAGCTACATCCTCTGGTAAGCAGCTTTTGCATGAAACACTTCAGTCTCTTCTTTATTGCTAGTGGTTTAAGTTTTATTTTTCTTTTTTAGATGTTTGTCTGAGAAGACTCTGTAGTTCAGAAAAATCACTAATTTGTTTATAATTTGTATTAACCTTTACTCCTCACACCTTTCTCTTTTATTCAGTTAATACAGCATTTGCCTCATCTTTACATGTGCCTTCAACATCCCAGCACTGCTGTGAGACACATGGCTTCCCGTTGTGTGGGTGTTATGAGCAAAATAGCAACCATGGAAACAATGAATATCTTTCTAGAGAAAGTCCTACCCTGGCTGGGAGCAATAGATGATAACACCAAACAAGAGGGTGCAATCGAAGCACTTGCATGTATCCTTGCTTGTGTATTCAAAAATGCAGGAGCTTCTTTGCTGTTGTTTCATTTGGGTGAACAAAAAGGGTTGCCTGGAAAAAAACCAGAAGAAACTTCCATTTCCATTGCCTTTATTTTATCTACCAAGTGACGTTTTGGTGGAGGTAATTCAGTCTCTGAAACCATGCATTTTGCTGGCTAAAGGTAATTGGGTAGATCAGATTTCCCTGCTTCTGCATTGTGTTGTCACTAGAAACCTCATTCACCTGAGTGTAACAATGAATGCTACTTGCTGAGTGTGAAATCTCCTGGGTGAATATTTGTCAGACAAACCTGAGCTGTTAAAAACTATTTCCTTAATGAGCACTCCAGGTGTAATGGAGCAGCTGGATGTTGGTATTGTTCCATACATTGTTCTTCTGGTGGTTCCAGTTCTGGGCAGAATGAGTGATCAGACAAACAGTGTACGTTTTATGGCTACTCAGTGCTTTGCCACACTGATTAGACTGATGCCTCTTGAGGTAAGCTCAAGCTGTAAGTATATGGAGTATGTGAACTGTCCTGTATCCACTCTTTCAGCAGCTGCAAAGTCCAGGCTTCTGGCTTACTAAATGCTGAATGAGTAACTGGTTTTATAGGTGTTGAGTCCATGTCAGATAATAGAAGATGTGTCCTTCATACATAAAATGAGCAAAATTAGATCCTGTGTTAGCAATTTTCTAATTCAATGTTAAAATATAATTTCTCTTTATAAGAAGCTCATTTCAGCTGTATACACAAAATTAAATGGTAGATTTATTAATTTTGTGTGCAATGCTGCTTTTCTTAATTTGGATTTAAAAGTTTTAGTTCTATGTGCACTCTCCTTAGGTATGTGTGTTGCTGACTATATTGTCAAGAAAAATGTACAAAAGCAATACTGGTTTAAAAGAAAAATCAAAAATAACAGTAATAGTGAGAAATAGTGTGGGGATAAGTAAGATCAGTTATTACTAGTTCTTAAAATCAAAAAGCACCACCCTATTTAGGCAAAATATTGTATATTACAATGCAGTAGTGTCTAATCAGTACAGATCTGCTTTAGTCTTTCACTCCTGCTACAACTTGCATAACTCAGACAACTTCTGATGTTGTGCATCAAGGGCTACAATGTGACCACCAGATGGTAATAGAAGACTATTCAGAATTTCCACAGCAAAAATGAAAAACAATTGTCAGCTTAATGAGTTTTTATTATTTCACTTTTTAATTTAGTGTAATAGAACCTTAGAATCTGATCCTGAGTTTGGAATCATAAAAAAATCCTGAGTTTAGATTTGAGATGATTGCACATTTTCACTGTATGTTTAAAATGTCTGAGTGAGTATGAGGTTTAATTTCTTCTTCTCCTTTGTGTGGCATTTAAGTCTTGTAGCCCTTACATGACTGCTTTAAAAATGTTACCCTAGGCTGGTATACCAGACCCGCCAAACATGTCCGAAGAATTAATCAGAATGAAGGCTAAAGAACGGCACTTTCTGGAACAATTACTGGATGGGAAAAAACTGGAAAACTATGAAATTCCAGTACCAATCAAAGCAGAGCTCAGAAAATACCAGCAGGTAACAGCTTATATTTTTATTTTAAAAGTTCCAGTCTATTATGATTTCATGGAATAGTAGGAGTTGTTCAGGTACTGGCATTTTACTTGTGGATTTTTTGAGTGTTTTGGTTTCAGTTACACAGTGTGTATCTTGGACTCTGGATAAGGAAGAACAAATGAAATAATGCATGCTTCTTATACTGTTCTAATGGGATTTTATCCCTTTCTGGAATTTGCCTTTTTGTCTGGGAATGGCCAGTGGGCTGTGCCTTGCTAACACTGACTGGCAGCCCACCACTGGCAAGCCAGGCCTCACTGTACCATATGGGTGTTTGTTTTTCCCTTTATTCCCCTCACTTTTAGTGAATGGGCTACAGTGGATGCATTTGTGGTGGGGAACCAGCTCCTAGTTTGGCAGTGCTGGGTCATTGAACACAGGAATGTTTGAACTGAAGCTCAACTAGCAAAAAGCCAGTTTTTCCTTGCAGCACTCTCCTTCTTTTCTGATTTCAGGATGGAGTGAACTGGCTTGCATTTCTCAATAAATACAAACTTCATGGAATTCTTTGTGATGACATGGGCTTAGGAAAAACTTTACAATCCATTTGCATTCTTGCAGGTGATCATTGCCTCAGGTAAGCTTAAACAAATAACATTCTGTCTTAGACTTTAATGGTCAGTCTTAGATGTGGTAATGAATCTGGACATAGTCCTGGGCAACTGTGACTGTAGGTGGCTGTGCTTGGATGGGGGGTTTGGACCAGGTGGTCTCCACAGGCCACTTCCCTCCTCAACTCTTCTGTGAAAAACAATTTTTTAAAAACTGTATTTTATACTCTTAAAGGGCTCAGGAATATGCAAGAACAAAACTGGTGGACAGTGTTCCTCTTCCCTCCTTGGTGGTGTGTCCTCCTACACTCACAGGACACTGGGTGGATGAAGTGGGAAAATTTTGCTCGAAAGAATATCTTAATCCATTGCACTATACAGGACCTCCTACTGAGAGAGCAAGGTAACCTATCTTGCATTTATAACTGATTTAGAGTAAAATATCCCACATGGAATTTTTCAATTTTCTACTACTATTACAGCATAGTTTGTGGGCATGGGAACATTTGTGATGGTATCTTTAAAGGCTGAAACAATAACATGTAAGGAACACTTCAATTAACAACTCATTTTTTTCCTAAAGATTGCAACACCAGGTGAAAAGACACAATCTCATAGTGGCTTCATACGATGTTGTAAGAAATGACATTGACTTCTTCAGGTAAGAATTTGTTTGTTTTATGAGGCTTTTAATAGCTTAGAATTTTAAATGCTACTTAAGTCTGTGTTCTTCTTTTCTAGAAATATTAAGTTTAATTACTGCATTCTTGATGAAGGCCATGTAATAAAAAATGGAAAAACAAAGCTGTCAAAAGCAGTGAAACAGCTGACTGCTAATTACAGGATAATTCTTTCTGGGACACCAATCCAGGTAACTGATTTTCTATTTTGGATGAATAGTAGAAAACAAACAAGACAGACCTGTCTTGCACTCAGTCTTATTGAAGCTTTTAACAATCACCTTATTCAAAGTATACATTGTAAAACAGCTTTTCACTTCTAAATGCTCAAAATCACATCTTTTCCCTTTCGTGGTATACCTATGTATAGGGGAGTGAATGCAGGTTTTGTGGTATTAATGGGGTTCAAAAGTTGGCAGCAAGACTGTACCACTTTCTCTTTAAGTGTCAGTCAGGGAAGAGACTGTTTCCCAATGTCTCAAGTAAAATTAGCAGGAAACTCAATTCTGAGATTTCCAGATTTGGAGCTTTGTCCTAATGAATTGCCTGTGCAATATCTATCTCGCCCAGGACTAAGACCACTGGTGTGTCCTGGGTTTTGGTAATCAGAACTTTGAGTATGGCTTAAGGCACTGGACACAGTGGGAAGTCCATTTGTACATTCAAGTGCATGCAGAGGTATTCTGTGACTCAGATGGATGAAAGAGCCACCAGGCTTCAGAAACTTGGGACTGAGTTGTAGTGTGAGGTTTGTAGGGTTTTAAACATGTATGGAAGTTTTTTTCTGATACCTTGCAACAACTTATTACTTCTCAAAATAATTTATCAAATGTTTCTTTTATGTTCAGAACAACGTCTTAGAGTTGTGGTCATTGTTTGACTTCCTAATGCCAGGATTCTTGGGCACTGAGCGCCAGTTTGCAGCTCGTTATGGTAAACCAATCCTGGCAAGCAGAGATGCCCGGAGCTCCAGTCGAGAACAAGAGGCTGGTGAGGAGCAAATGTTTAATCTTTGGGGTTTTGTTTTAGCCTTTTCAATGAGAACTGCTAATGAAAAGAAAAGTTGTGGTTAGTTCTAACATCAGAGATTGAGAGGGAGCTGAATGTTTTGAAGAAAATGTTTTTCTTCTAAAACACTGGTGCTGTTGCCCTTGCTAGGGGTACTGGCAATGGAAGCTCTGCACCGCCAAGTCCTGCCGTTCCTGCTAAGGAGAATGAAAGAGGATGTGCTGCAAGATCTTCCACCCAAAATTATTCAAGATTATTACTGCATTCTCAGTCCTTTACAGGTATGATTAAAAAGTGGCTGAAAGTTTATTTTTTCAGCACAGTTAAGACCACAAAGGCATGACTTTTATATTCCTGTGTCAGTCTGATACCAGCTCTGACATTCTCTGGATGTGCTAAGAGGATTTTGTAGTGTGTGTTTAAAACACTAATTCCAGTCCTAGTAGTAACAGAGTATTTCTTGAGCTTAATTTCAGGCATTGTTCAAGAGCAACATGTAGGGATCTGCAGATTGTTTTTCAATAACAATTTCCAAGTTGAAAGAAAACAAATGGCAAGAGATTGTTGTTAATGTTTATCTTGTGTTACATATGAAGTAGCTTTCTTGATGTATGATAAATCAGAATTTTAACTTGAAACTAAACTCTAAATAGGACTGTCTATCTTCTGTCAGGAAAAAACACACTCATTCTCTTGTCTGGTCTACAGGTGCAGCTTTATGAAGATTTTGCCAAGTCTCGTGCCAAATGTGATATTGATGAAACAGTTTCTTCAATTTCACTGAATGAAGAAACTGAAAAACCAAAGCTTAAATCTACAGGTCATGTATTTCAGGTACAGATTTTTTCAGTAATTTAAAAATTACCTAGTACATACGTTTTTGGTAACTGTATTTATTGGTTTAGTAAAAAGTGAAAATCAAAATAGTAAATTTAGATACTTGTGGTCATATTATCTAAGTAGAGTATTTATGACTGGAATGTGATGTATAGCTATTATGTTTAAATTACAGGTTTGTGTCTTATGAAGCATAACACTGTCTCATATTTTTAATGTGATCTGCTCAGTTGGTGTAGATCTGTTTTGTGGATCTTGTAAAAACTGAGTACTGAGAGAGCAAAACCTCAGAATGAGGAAGTAATTCTGATTGCATCAGCTGTTACACTTCAACATTAAGATTCTAAAACATGGACAAAATGTTTCCTTAAGGGTAGATCTGAATTTCTGAAGGTTCATGGTCTTACAGAATTGCAGATTAACTCTTGGTTAATTGGAAACAATTATTCTCCAACTGCTCCCAAACACATTTCCTCTATTGCAGACTCAGATAAAAGTGTGGGAAATGGTAATCCTTGCATTTTTCCTGAAAGAAGAGACCATAGATCACAATGAGTGTAACAATGTTTGAATGCAATTTGAAATGCAGGTTTTAAATGTGCAACTTTGAAAATACACCATGAAGTCCAGGTTGTGGAATGTGGCTGAGTGACCCCTGTACTTAGAATCAGTTCTGTTAATCCTTTTTCTGTAACTGGGTTCTTGGTAATTATTTCTTTGAACTTCATTTTTTAAATAATTAAAGGCACTGCAGTACTTACGGAAGCTCTGCAACCATCCAGCTTTAGTGCTCACAACCCAACATCCAGAATACAAGAGAATTACAGAGCAACTTGCAGCCCAGAATTCATCCCTTCGGGATATCCAACATGCACCTAAGCTGTCTGCTTTAAAACAAGTAAGTGGACATGTGCTGTGCCTTAAATTCCCCAAATGTCTCTACTGCTGTTACAGTTTAGGATGTTGTATTGAAGATTTCATCAATATGGAAACTCTTCTTAATAAAATCAGGTAGCAAATGAAAAAGAGTGCAAGGGTGTTTCATGGATATGCCCTATTTTTCCTGGTAATTCAAGAGGGAGGGGGAAACACAATCTTCATGGTAATGATGTTTTAATAACTTATTGGCATATGAAAAACCTTACTTCTGTTTTATTCTTGTCCCTCCTGTTTCAGACTTTTTTTTTCATTTTTATTACTCAGGAGACTTCCTTGAGACAAGACTTCCTTGATAAAATTAGATTGCATTGTATAGCTTTACTTACAATAGAATTTAAGTAAGTGAGGAAAATGTGGGGTGGGTTTTTTAAATTACTCTTAAGTTTTTCATAGTTTGACAGGGAAGCCAAACTTTGCCTTGTCATTTAAGTAACTGTCATTTAGATATTCCCTTCTGCAGTTTGCTTGTCTCATTTCTACTTTTGATAATTTAGGAATGTTAATGTTTATGTGATATCTACAGTCATTTTAATGGCACATTTCAATTTTTTTTACTTAAAGCTGCTGCTGGACTGTGGTTTGGGGAATGGTGGATCTTCAGAAAGTGGTACAGAAGCTGTTGTGGCCCAGCACAGAGTGCTTATCTTCTGTCAGCTGAAGAGTATGCTGGATATAGTGGAGCACGACCTTCTGAGACCTCAGTTACCTTCAGTTACTTACTTGCGACTGGATGGCAGCATTCCTGCTGGGCAGAGACATTCCATTGTTTCCCGGTAGGCCTTATCCCCTCATAACCGGTATGAGGCCAGCTTTAATGAACTGAATTATTTATATGGTGCAAAACTGGGGGGGTTTGTCTTCTTCAAAGCAGATGAGGTTCATAAATTCTTTATTTAAATGAAACTTACCATACCTAACTTCTTCTTGTATGCAGGTTTAATAATGACCCGTCTATAGACGTTCTTCTGCTCACCACTCACGTTGGTGGACTGGGCCTTAACTTGACAGGGGCTGACACAGTTGTATTTGTGGAACATGACTGGAACCCAATGAGAGACCTGCAAGCCATGGATCGGGCACATCGCATTGGGCAGGTGAAAACCTCTTCATTTCCCATAAGAGGGTGGCTTCTGTCTTGCTGAACTTGCTTGAGAGAGTTTGTAATGTGTGACAAAGTGACATCTGTAGGTTTCTACCAAGCTTCTGTTCATACTTATTTCTTGCGAATATGCCACCTGCAGAAGGGTGCACCTCCTTACTCTGCCTCCAGCTTGGTAAATCTTCTCTCCTCTACTCACTGAGCTCCTGAGGGGGGAGTCTGGAGACGAATCACACTTTGGTGGAGGAAGAGATGACTGAAGACTGAGACAAGGAACTGAGGGGACAGCCCACAGGGTTGTCCTCTGGTGCTTGGACAGGGCAAGAATGACTGCTGCTAGTCTTTCCTTAGAGCTGTAAAAACCCAGTGAATTCTTCCAGAGTAAGAGGCAACTGAAGATGCCTGTACTGTATAGTAGCATAGTCTTGTGCTTTGCATCTGATGTCTGTCAGACTGAGTACAGTTACTGAAGGGTAACTCCAAGCCAGACTGCTTCTAGACTGTCCATTATAAACACTAAAAGCTTATGCTTTCCTCAATACCTAAGGTGATACTTTCTAGCTAATTGTACTTTCCTTCTTTCAGAAACGTGTTGTTAATGTATATCGCCTGATAACCAGGGGAACTCTGGAAGAGAAGATCATGGGTCTTCAAAAGTTCAAAATGAATATTGCAAATACAGTGATCAGCCAAGAAAATACAAGCCTACAGAGCATGGGAACAGAGCAGCTTCTTGATCTGTTCACTCTTGACAAGGTAAAGAAACATTTTTACATATACCTACCAAAAATAGAGTCAGTTTAGGGAAAAGCTTTGCTTTGAAATGTAAAATTTAATCACACAAATGCTTAAGTTGGACTGATGAATAGACAGCTCTCTGAACAACAGGAGGAAGAGATATTTCCCCAGAAGAATTATCAGACTTGAAGAATTTGTTGGATTCTTGAAAACATTATTCTGTATATTAACAGGATTTTTTTTTCTTTTGTGAAGGATGGCAAAACTGAAAAAGCAGATACCTCTACCTCTTCTGGGAAAGCATCAATGAAATCAGTACTCGAAAACCTTGGAGAACTATGGGATCAAGAGCAGTATGACACTGAATACAGTCTTGAAAACTTCATGCATTCATTAAAGTAACCATCCCATATTTGTAATACAACTGCTGCTAGTTCACGTATTTTTCTGCTGATATTCAGCAAACTTCAAAGCATATAGAGTGAACCTTTAGCTTAATGTGTAAATAGAAAGAAGAATCTTACTGAAAGAAGAATCTTCGAAAGACTGGCACGAAGTAGTGTCAGCTGTTTCACTGGGAAGTTATTCTGTCTTAAATGTTTGCACTGTATAAAAACTTTAAATGTAAACATTGTGAGGTGGTTTGAATTTTACTTGTTCTGAACAGCTGCAAATTCTTACTTGGTAGAAGAATTAAAACAAAGCAGGTTTTTACATTTGTTAACAAGTGTTACTTGTGTTTGCAGTTAAGTCCACCATTATTTCTTTCTGTATCTATAATAGTTTTGTATAGTTGTTTCAGTGAGTACTTCAGGTCGTTCAGTGTACATTCTTCTTTTAAACACAACTTGCTTTTATGGTGTACTAAAAAAGGCAATTTTCAACTTAAGCTTTCATTCAGATCATTTCAGGACTTATATCACCAGAGGCAAAGCCTAGAAGCCTTGAAAGTACTGAATAATGGAATGGCACTAGGCCTGTGCACCACCTTTGTATATTGACTATAAATATATCACGCTCTTCAGTCTTTTGACACCATCTTGTGAGAGAACAGCTGACTTGAACTTTTTAATGTAATGAGCTCTATTAAATACAGGTAATGGCCTATTTGAGGCCATGTTTGCATCCTGTTAGCAGGGGTGTACTTTTTTAATTTATCTATAAGGCTAGAATATAGCCACTTTGAGAGATGCATGTATTCCATATGTTTCAATCCTATATATTTTTTGTAACTAAAAGATGAAATTAAATATACAGGCAGACATTTTCCAGAAGTAGATTTTACACTGTCTAGGATTCTAAAATCCATGCTAAAAGTGACTGTGTACTAAACTGATGCATGATTTAAAGCTTCTTAAAGGAATAGGGAGGACTTTTTTTCTTTAGGAGAAAATATACATAGGAATACCTACATTCAGTTTGAGGTAATTGAATAGTTAAAATTGTGTAACAAAGATAGTAAGAGACTTTAATAGCAGTGAGTGAGAATAATATGGCTGTATGTTATGCAGCTTTTTATAAAAAAGGGAGGCAGTAGTAAAAGTGTGTTTCTAGATGTGCATATGTACCAGTATATGCACTTTTTATAAATATTAAATTATAGATAACTTACAGCAGTTGTCTGAATAGAATATATGTATAAATATAAAACCTAAGGTTTGTAGCTTGCTGTGTGCTTAAGCATCAGAGCTTAAAAACCACCAGAGACCTCAACTATTGTAAAATAAGATTGTTTTAAAACTATATAAATCAAGACAGTTCTACAGCATTGGAGATGAATTAATGTCACATTTCAGTAGTTATGAACTGCCAGATTGTAACTAAATTAGCATTCCATGAAAATAAAACAAACTGGGAATGTATAAGTTGTATGTTGAGTTTGTCCATGTTTAGTTCTGTTTCTGTAGGGAATACTTATCTGGCTGCATAAAAAACCTTATGCTTTTGGAAATTACAGCTGGATTATGAGTATTATATTGGTAATTTCCACCTTCAGACTGTTTCTGTTGTGCTTTCAGCTGATGATCCAAGCAGGGGAGACAAGATGGGGCTTGGTGGTGTTTGCAGAGAAGCTACAGTGCTGGAATAATGCATACTTGAAGATAACTTGGTGCAGTAATTTGGTGATAGTGCCTAAAAATAATGAGATATTTGAATAAAGAAACTTCTGTAGTGGTAAAAATTGCATATGTTTTTCTTCAAGAGTTTTATTAGGTGCAGTGGTAAAAAACTGTTTGGGTCCTGTTGGGAAAGAAATAGACAGCACAGGACTGTTTTAAGCCAGTTATTTATCACATTGAGGTTGCTATGCAACCATAATAATTTTAGCAATGGCTCTCTTGGATATCACATCAAGAAGACTCTTGCACCTGAAAAACAGGGGAAGGCAGAACCTAGAATAATTATTTCAAGATTACTATATGTACTGACTGATCTTAAATGTTCTGTGAATTAATGCTTTGAAATATAACCCAACAGGAGCACTGCACCAACTGTATAAAAAATGGGGTTTTGTTACCTAGTATTTAATGAAGAGCTCTTCTATGCTTTTCAAACTAGCAGAGCATCTGCCAAGATCTGGCTTGTTTGTCCAGTGTCCTTAGTGCACAAACTTGATTCACTTACAGCAGAACTCCAGCAAGCAATAGCTCTTAGAATGCCTCTAATTGCATTTGATTTCTTTAATGGGTATTCAGCTGGACCAGATCAGGATCTGGGCTGGAATAGGAAAGTTCCTTTATTTCTAGACTGAAATGAAACCTTCAAATACGTCAGATTCTCGGCACCAACCATTTTGCTCTCCAGCTCTGCCCCTAGTCCAGGTTGTTACTTGCTAATAAGGATACAGCCTAAGCCTTGACTGACTGCAGGTGGAGGCCCAAAGAAACATGAACTGAGTAGAACCATGCATAGGCTCAGAATGTATTTGGTTGGAAGTGACCCTGAAAATCACTGAGTTCCAAAGCCCTGCCATGGGCAGGGACACCTTCCACTACACCACATTGCTCCAAGATCTGTTCAACCTGGCCTTAAACACTTCCAGGGATGGGGCATCCATAACTTTTCCAAGCAACCTTCTCCATTGCCTCATACTCAAGGCTTGATGCATTGTGTGTAATTCGCACTGAATTAAACTAGTCTCTCTCATCATTCGATAGCATAAAAAAAAAAACTTAATAGTCACCAAGGCCAGACCTCCAAATTAATGTAGTTCCTGATTCAGAGCTTGCTAACCTGTGAGAACTAAGTACCTCTGACTGGTGACCACATTCTGGGCTGAAAGGATAGACTTTGAAACAACTGTACACATAATGCTGCTTTTCAACCAAACTTAAGGACTGCTTGAAATTCTGCTTAAAGCTAAATGGAGAACTACCTTCCGCAAACATGCACCAGGTCTGCTTAAACACACCTTCTGCTGTGTCTGTTGTACTTAGTTTAACTAAGAATTCAATCTAACAAGTCTGTCTTTCTCCATGCATGTTATCTTTGGAATTCACTTAGGCAGGAAGCTGCTTGCTTTCTGCAAACTGCAGATTTCTAGGTGGTTTTTTTACCCTTCTCCCTAATGCTTTTGGAAGTTTTTTTTTCCAAGCTTGCTGAAAGCAAAATTACACTGAACATGCAAGGTATGCATAGTGATTTAGTTTAACTCAAATTAGTTCAAGTTGAGTCTTTTGCTTTAGTCCATTATCTTTAAAAATCTTAAATTTTACCTTAAGATGACCAGATTTAAAGACAAATGCTTACATTTACCATTAGTGGTATCCCCAACTTTCCTACTGTCTCATGGTTCTGCAGGTTGTAAGGCAAAGAGCACACATTTCTAATTAAGCTTTAATTCAAGTAGAGGTACGGCAACTTTTAAGGCATATTAGAAACTGTGGAAACCTTCTAAGATGAAAACATATTCACATACCAAAGCTTTTATTAACTTGCTTACAAATGGTAAATAATGTAGGGTTAAATCCAGCTTGGTGTGCAGTGTTAATAGAGCTTTGGCATAGGGCAAGCTTTAAAGCTTTTAAGGATCACAGCAGTAGCTGACTTGTGCTAAGTTGCTTTGTAATCAAAAGCTTGGAAGATGGAGTTCATTCTTGAAACCAGGCACAGAGGTTCTTCAGAGTAAAAATTATTTTTTAAATCACATTTAAGTGAATTACTTTCAAGGATGGTTCTCTGAATATAAGGATTTTATAGAGGTGATAATCCATCTAAAGTCTTTCAGCGGTCTGTTAAAAGACATGACCTTTGAATTTGTGTCAGAAACCCTTTCAGTTGGCTCCTTATCTTCTAGTAGCTTCACTAGTTCTCCAGTGTTCTCCTCTACAGCAGGTTTGGAAGTATCTGTTCAGTTCCACCATCTGTTTTTAAGGCGAACTCCCTGTTCAAGAACCAGGATTTAGTTGATTTTCTGGTAGCAAGGCCAGACTCAGGGATTCTGCCCAGCAAAGGAAAGCTTCCTTGGTTGTGAGACTGACAGCACTACCCTGTCCAGTACAGGAATGGCACTCCCCTCCTGGAAAGACCATATAGCAGCAGGGTGACAGAGCTCTAACTTCACACTGACAATTTAGTGATCTTAGATGTCACTCAAAAGGAGGTGCTCTTCATCTGCTCTGTGTGTGCACAGGCAGAGCTCTGCTGGTATGAACGCTGAGATGAGCTCTGTTGGTTGGAGCAAGCATGGTGCTCGTAATGCCAAGCCCTCTGCATTCATAAGCTTTATGCAATAACAACACAACCTTAATTTTCTTCTAACAGGTACCTTTAATTTAACACAAAGAGTAGAAGGTCTGTGCCAAGCTCCTCTATATCTTTTTTTCTTGAGCAACAGCTAAATACACTATGCTTACACTGTGCCTATGCTGCAGTAGATAGACAAGAAGACATGAGACAGAGTTGTCCTTTGCCAAGGTTAAGACATTTTTATTGACTTCTTGTAGATACTGGGATCCAAACTTGCAACTTTACATCTCAAGTTGTACCCGCCAGCCTTGCATCTGCACAAACCAGCATGTGTGGGTTTAGGAAATTTGTTAGCCTATCCTTCCTTAAGGCTATCAAACCTTTAAAAAGCCATATGTTTAAGACTTACTCTGTTTCTTTAGCTCAGTGATGTGGATAGCTAACTTGGAGTTGGGTGTCTGACAATTTATGAAGTAATCAACAATCACAAACTCTTATAGATTATGACCTTCAGTGTTACCTTTTAAACTAAAATTCAGACCAGGTTTTGCAAAGTCGTAAGAGGAATTCCACGTACTAAAGGAAAATGTTTACTGCTCAATTTCCCTTTTCAGATGAGGGAAGGAAGTTGATCCAGAGAGCAGAAACTTCAAACCTATAAATTCAGCCTCAGGTGCAAAAGCTGCAGGGATGAGGAGAAAGGAAGGATACACTGCATCCTGCCAAATGGCTTTTCCAGGGATGCAGCAAAGTGAACTACTCTGCAGTTCAGTGAGAGGCTCAGAAACAGCTGAGCTATCAGAACATGCTGCCCATGTCTCCAATACTCTCCAGTTCCAGGGGCCTTTGCAGGGCTATACTGTGCTCTCCATGCCAAGGCTGTGCCTGCCAGAGATTTGCCATACCTCAGGGTAATTACATTTCCCAGTTTATGCAGGCTGGATGCTTAGATATTCCACTGAGAAAATGGGAATTCTGCTCAGTGTAGTGGCCCAAGTGGATCATGTGGTTAACTTGTGTGCTTTTTGCTGCTGTTTCAATGTTAGCTCTCTCTGAGTAAATACTGTGCTCTCCAGATACACATTTCTGTATTCTGACCCCGTTGCTTGTGACTCATGCTGCACTTACAGAGATTTAATTATCAATCACAGCCCAGCATCTGAGAAATAAAGCCTTCAAGTAGAAATCTGTAATGGTAAGCCAAGGGAAGAGCTAACACAGATGTTAAAATCTGCTTTTGCAAGAACAGAGCTTTAAAAAAGTCAGTTGAATTTGTCATGATCTCTGCTGTAGCCAGAGAGGGAAGACATTAAAAATACATCAGCTCCCAGATAATGACGCATTCCAATTCTGAATCAGAGCTGCCTCACTTAACAGCAAAACTGACTTTTGCCTTTGCATTGCCAAAACAAGTGTGCCTTTAGGAAAATGCTGCAGTGTATTCGGATCTCTTTCTCCATGCTGCCCTTGCCTCCACACAGTCCAATTATAAAACAGTTCTGGGACACTTGCAACCGTTCATTTTTGGCCTCTATTTTGCAAGTATCATCACTCACAAACCACAACAATCTTGTCAACTAAACTTCAGGTACTCAGGTGCTATTTCATGTTCTTTTGGACACACTTGGATACCTATATAAACACAGGCAAAGTTCACTTCTGGGCATAAAGTCAAAATTTGGCCCATGCTCATACTCAGGAAAATGTGTTTACAAGAGATGGCAGAGGAAGGAATCAGGCAGAATAACAAAACCAGCAGTAAGTGCCAACCCACCAGTGTCTCTGTTCATTTATGACTAATTCAAAGCTCACCCACTTAGGTATCATATGAGTTAAATTATCAGTTCATTTGCAAGCTGCTAAGGGCAACGTGGCAGAATTCAAAGTTGGTACTTCTGCTTTCTTTGCTGCCCTGGTGAGAGCTGCAAGATGTGATCAGCATTTCAGGCTTCTCACGGCCGGCACAGTCAGCAGTAGTTAATTATTGTTTATAAAATGCAGAACTCTGTGTTCTCACAGTTAGAAGTTGCATCAGTCTTTGGCTGTGCCTATTATTTATCAGCTGAAGAGCAAGGCAGCAAAGCAAGGAGAGTGAAAAAACACCAAAACCCATGGCAGTTTACATGGGCTGTGTAGGGGCAGGGAAAGCAAAGGAGGAGGAAGGGACATAGGGTGCACTTGCCATCAGCCTATTTTCCCTGGCTCTGTTTGGTTTATTTCTCCCAGTTTCCCACTGTGCAGTATTTTTGCCTCCAATATAGATGTGGTCACAGCTGGCAAAACCAGCGAAGTACTGCTGTGGCAGAGATTAGAATGCCTTACCCCTGGGAGCCTGGTGTGTGCTGCTTCATCCCTTTCCCACTTAAGCAGGAAAAGTAGCTCCGACCACCACCACAGGAGCCTGCTGTGCCACCCCAAATGAGAAAACAAACCAGCCAGACTCAAAGTTCAGCTAAGTTTCAGAGGCAGATGGCTACGGACACCCCACAGCTCCTTGCACCTGCGCAGAAACCCAGAGAGAACCTACAACCCTTCCACACGAGGCAAGGCCCAACGCTGGCTGTGAGGATGCAGCAGCCAGCACTGCCTTGATAAGAGTCATGAAACCATGGAATATCCCGAATTGAAAGAGACCCACAAGGCTCATCGAGTCCAACTCCTGGCCCTGCACAGGACTGCCCTAGGAGTCACACCATGTTCCTGAAAGCATTGTCCAAACAGCTCCTGAACTCTGTCAGGGTTGGTACTGTGACCACTTCCCTGGGGAGCAGTTCCAGTGCTCAAACACAGCCTGGCTGAAGAAGCTTGTCGTAATTTCCAGCCTAACCCTTCCCCGCCTTCACGCCCTCGCTATCCCTCACTCTCCAAATGGCATAACAGAAGAAAGGGCCTCAGAACCACGAGCCTCTGGCTGCTCCTGGGGCTCCTGCCGTGCAGGGGATGGAGGGGCGGCGCCTCAGTCGGTGCCTGTGGGGCCGCGCTGGCCGCCGGGGCTGGCCCGGTGTGGGATCCTTGCAGCGCCCTCAGAGCTCCTGCTGAGCTCCGCTCCCCAGTACAACCCGGCTTCAAATCCCCCGTCTTCCCATTTCTTCCCCGTCCCAGGTTTGCCATTGTGAGCCTCAGAAACCAACCCTCGCCTCAGCCCCCGGAGCACGGCGGGCAAGGCCGGGGCTTGTGCAGGCCCCGGCAAGGTGAGGCCCGGGGCGGTGGCTTCGCGCTGTTGGAGCGTTCGCAGAGCAGCAAAACCCAGGGCTTCACCTGCGGCATTTTGGATTCCTGCCAGGTGAGGATCAGCCCGGATGTGGGCCCGAGTTGTACACCTTGCGGATTTTTCTAGTTATCACCCCAAGGTCTCTGAAGGCAAGGAGGGCTCCTCTCTGTTTCGTTAGTCTGATGCTGATCTGTCACAGAGTACGGCTTGCATCCGCGGCAGAGATGTATTCAAGGCACTGAAAGGCTTTTGCAATTAATAGATGCCTTTATCAGCTTTGCTTTGGCACTTAATCAGCTGCAAAAGCTATTTATTGCCTCATAAACTCCTCTGCAGCAAACATTATCCTTTAATTAATCCCTGAAAATTACAAAGGCTGATGAGGTAACCCCTTTTTCACACCACCCAGTTAAGATTTGCTGCTGTTTTCCCCTTTCGTTTTGCTTTTAGACGTTTGTCAGCTGGCTCAGTCAGAGGGCTTGTTAGGACAGGTAGTGGCAATTTAGCAGCATGTCCCAGGTAACAAATACCAGCCAAATCACTGAGCTGTAAGGATTATTCACAGCTGAGAAAGTTAGGAGATGAGTAAAAGTTAAACCTTAATTTAACTCACATTAAAATAGGAAAGGCAATCTGAACAGCATGTGGCTGCAGAGTTAAAGGATGTTACAGACTCATTAAAAGATTGGACTGGCTGCTAATTAGGATGTTTTGAAGCTAAGGACACAATGGCAGAAGTAGATCTCTTGCATACTGTGAGACTTCAGATGCATTCTCACTTTGTGTATCATTAACTTTTGTATATCAGCACTCAGCAGATTTCAAAGTAACTGAAAAGCATCAAGATCTGTCTGTGTCTGCAACAACTCAATACCTTGAGATTTCCACTAGAATAGTGTTTTGTAATCTGGATACAAGTTTCTTTACAGCACAGACATAAAATTTTGCTATTTCCACACACCCCAACCCATACCCCCACCAGATTCAGACATTAGTTTTCAAGTAAAGCAGTTCACAAAATAACAAAAATGGTAGACATCACTATTTCAAGCTTTTATGTGACCTTATGAGAACTAGAATTACAGCTGGAAATTCAATGCTCTTGTGTAAATGTGTCAGTTCTACTTTACAAGGGGGTGAGAGGAGCAAGAAACATTCCCCGAAATATTTGGGAGTTGGCAATGCCGAGTCCTACCTCTTCACTTCCCATGGATGACTGATAATTGTTGTGGAATTACCATAGGCTGGTTGGAAATATGATGTCAAGAGACAAGAGCTTTAATCCAGGTCACTTGCTGAGTTGCAAAAAGCTGTTGGGACTGTGTAATCAGCCAGTTCTCTGCAGATGTGCAGAAAATGTTTCATGAACTGTAAGTTGTGTTTTAAGGAGTACCTAGTGATGCAGGTAGTTAAGATAGAACAAATTTGGTAGGGGACTTGAAGTATAGGAAAGGAGGTTGCTCTAAAAATTACTGCAGCAAATTTCCCCATCAGCATTTAAAGTTTTCAAAGCAAATCCTGAAAGCAGAAAAAAAATCTGTTGTCTTTGAGAAATGGGAAAAGAGAAAGAGAAAACTGGAAAGAAATGTTGCCTTCCATGTCTCTTAAAGCTCTTTATTTTTCTTCATCATTGGAAGGAAAAACACAAGTCGAACCCACAAAAACCTCAACCTTGTTCTAATCCTAGCTCACAGCTGCTAAGGAATTTACATCTCCTGTGGCAGGTGTTAATCATGGTGAGACTAAAGAGCAATTCCACTTCAGTGAGTCTTTCTGTGTGTTAGTAGGTGGTAGCATAGTCAGGGCTCAAATTATAAGAGATTATGTTTTCAGAGATTTGTTGAAAACCCCAGCCCAGCAATTATGTTTTCCAAAGTAGTCCATTTGTTACTGCTGGAGATGTCCTGCATTGGTAAGTGGTGTGTTCTTGCCACCTGAGTTTCTGAAACATAAGCAGGGGGGAAAAAGATGAAGTAGGTGAATACTCTTAAAGCAAAACCTTGGAAGCTAGAAAGTCTGAGACTTTATATGCCGGGAGGAGGTGTGGTGAGGTGCAGCTTATGGAGTTTTGGCAGTGTTAGATGGTCCAACAGCCATCTTGCTGTACTGCTGGGGAGTGGAGGGCAGGGCTCTGCAGCAGGGCAGCAACAGTGCAGTTACCTACTGTAACCTGAGAACTGTCACACAGGCAGGGGGACACACCCCATGCTGCAGGAGTGCCTCAGTACCTGGAGTCCACAGCTTCTTGAAATGAAAGGAACCCCCCAGTAAAAGAAAAAAACAAGTGAGTTCATTGGGAGTTAGAGTGGGTAACTACGTTAGTTCTAATTCAAGATACTTCTCAATGAACTGTGGTAGTGAGAGCACACGTTCAGGAGCAGTGACATTCAAGACTCCCGGGTCTGTTTCTTGCCCTTTGGCTAAAGATGAGGCCAAAGGTCCAGACCTGTGAGGGACCTCACCTGAGGAAATGCCAGCAGAGGTCACTCACTGCAACAGGTTTGGTGTTTCTATGCATTTAGTTGCAGATTTCTCATATGCCTGTAACTTCCTCTCTGAGCAGTTTGGTATTTTTGTCATGCCTAAACAAAAGGATTTGGATACAGGAATAATGTTCCTCTGTTGCATAACAGAGCACAAATACCAGCTGCTGTCCTTTTCTTTCAGAGCACAGCTGGAACACCAGAGGGAAATGGTAGTCCTATCTCCATTTCTATGGACTAGCATGATTGTTCAGTGATGTTAGTGTAAAGGCCTGCAATCTACTAGGATATGAGTGGATTTGTGTGGGATTTCTTCCACCCTGAAACTTTTCCACAATGCAGCACAGTCTGAAGTATTATGGGAAGTAAAGAATGTGAGAGTGAATATTTAAGGATATCAGACTGCTCACTCTAGTCTGGGTTTTATGTGCTTCCCTATGGAAAAACTTTCTCTTGACTCTCTAGGGGATGCAGAAAAAAAAAAGCCAAAGAGAAGGGATTTTGTTTTCCCCAAATTACATCACATCACACAATTTTCTATTAATCTTCTTTTCAGCGTAAAGAATATCCCTGTTGTTTCAAAAGATGACAGCATGCTGCTCAGTAGGCCAAAGCAATGATAATGCACTCTTAGAGCATGAGGAAATCAGCCTTGTTAACTCTTCTTCCAAGAATAAAGTGGAGCAAAAAGGTTAATGCAGGGTCGAACCCTTTAGAGTAATTCACCAAATGTGTTAATGAGAGCAGCGCTTTGTTATCATTTCTAAAAAAGAATAGTTTGAACAACTTGAAAAGTAGAAATGGTCTCAGCGTATTGACTCTAGGATTTGGTAAGATAGAGACTCAGAGCTGCCTGAGCCCAGCCTTGCCCCACCAGAAAATCTACAAGCAGGAAGCTGAAGGTGAAGTTTCTGTGAGTGTCGTGGGTGGGGGGCATTGTCTCCTACAGCTCCAGCAGCAGTGAGGTGCAAGAGGCAGACAAAGGCAGAGCTGTTATTCATGCTTTATTTGCTACAAACAAGGCATTTTAACCTGCCTAACAGAAACTGAGCCAGACTGAGTCAGAACTGTTTTGAACTTGGATGCCTGAGTTGTTCCTAATGTCTGAGCAAACCTTTTCTTCCAGCCTCTGCTGCTCTGATTTGCAATCTAAAGGGGTTTGTAGAGTTAACCTAAGTGCATTGAATAGGTTTTGACTGTTTCAATCTCAGCTGGAAAAGGGTGTGTATGTAATGGGATATTGCTGAGAAGCAGCTCCTTGTATTGTGCTCTTGTGAGTACAAGTTTTGTCTGAATGCTGCCATAGTCCCTACTGGACATCACAGCCATGTCTTTGAAACGTTGACCTAATAAAATCCAGTGCTGGGGATAGAGAGCCAGTGAAATGTGAAATGTTCATAACCTCTCTACCCAACACAGTCTTTTCAAACAGAGGGCAGGCTTTCAACCTCAGTTCTTTGCACAGGGAGACAGAACTAGCAATTAAAGCTCCTTATACCCTTGTAGTTGTTAAGTATAGAGATTAAATGATACCAATATGTGTTCTCTACAATGGAGATGGAGGGAGAAAGAGATCATCATATTAATTAGCTTTTTCTTTTGGAAAAAAAGACTGTCTTTATTGAGTCCAGTGAGACCAGTGCATTCCTGACTGGCTGTAAGATCTCAGACAATTTCTTTTTGGTCCTTCTGTTAATTTTGTGTGCTCATTTTGGTTTTTGTACGTAGACTGAAAGCACTTCAGGACACAATCTCCCTCTCTCTGCCTTATGTAATGCTAGGCCTAACAAAGCTCTGCTTTGCTTTGGGGCCTTTAGACACTGATAAAACATAAATACTTTCAAAGATAATTAACTACACTGACTTGGAATGGAAAGTTATAGTCTGGCCTGAGAAAGAGGAATCTTTACTGCTCTATCTGCTGATGAGTATTCTCTTGGAAAGGAGGAGACTGGAAATTTTTGTAAACATTCTAAATGTTCAAGATGCTTTCAGAGTTTTGGCTGAGTCTGAACGAGCTGGAGTGTGAGTGGTTAAATTGTGTTTGGCTGAAACTCAAATTTGCTTGATACCTGCATGTCTCACTAGCACCTGAAGCCTAGAAGAGGTTTAGTAAAAATTAACTCCTCGTCCTAAGCAGACAACTGTGACTTTGTTACAAAACTTTACCATCAAGTGCCTTGAGGGGCACAGGCTTGACAGTGTGGTAATATTTAGGCTGTAAAACAAACAAATCAAATCAAATCAAAATAGGCTTTCCTTTGAAGAATTATATAAATTTTCCATTCATTCTTCTGTTTTTTTCCTGTTATTTTTATCACAACAGCACCTGAGAGTTCAGTCAGCATAAAGAGCAAGGCAACATCCAAACCCTGCTATGAAATTCTGTCTTCCTCTGAAGCACAGTAGGTCTTAGGGCACAGTGAGAGGGGCAAATTAAGTTGCTTAAGAGATGCTTGGTCTGACGACATTTTACGACCTTTTCTTCTCCAGAAGTTCTTGTCATGTCAGTTCTACCAGCTGATCTACTTTACTACATTTTTTTTCCAACTTGAGTTTTTTGTAGAGTGAGATTGCATTCTGTAGTAATTAGATAGATAAGAGCTGAGACAGCTGGAATTCTGTCAGAGACACAGGATTAAGTGTCCAGGGAGTGGAAACTTCTTAACCATGATCATTAGCAGAAGACACAGCAAATGAACATGCACTGATTAGATTAAGTCAGCCCTGGTGGCACAGGTGTGGGAAATAAATGCAGTCAGAAATTCCTTCTCACTAAGTTAGTGCTAGGCTGTAATGAGGAGTACCTGCAAAGATAGTTGCTGTTGCAATTACTCTGGCCTTTAATTTCTTTGTTTTAAAAGCCAAAGGAAGTGCCCCCCAAACATTTTAATAAATGACTGATGTAATCATAGGAGGGCACATTTAAGTATGGGTAGAGTATACACAGTTTGCTTCACCCTTCTCCTGTACAAGGCACTTTAAACATAGGAAGTGTCACTAACTAGTCCACAGATGTGACATGAAAATTGTGGTCTGTGTGTTTTCCCTCCGATTTGTGACTGCCAGAATGTCCTTTGTAATTAGAGAAAATATTTCTGTCATGAGAGTGGTCCAGGTTTAGATACCCTGTTGGTATTATCATGGTGGACTATTCTGATTTGCCTTCTAGCTCACTAACAAGCATTCATAGTAATTGTAAGTTTTTGAGAAATACCACCAGGTTACTAGACCTGCTGATCCTCAAGGCAGGCTCATAATTCCCTTACCTAGAGTGCATATAGGGGCAGCTAATAATATCTCATAAACCCAGTAGGTCAGGTGCATCTTTTTAGGCTGTTGGATGCCTGTTGGTGGCTGGGGAATTCTGAACCTGCCGAGTGTTGAGGGCAGTTAAAGCTTTCATGCTCGGCAATGCAACTTCACCAGGACTAGCTAAGAGGAAGTGGTGTGGACAGCAGCACACCTGAGATCTTGCCCTTCTTTAGCATGTGGGAATGTCCTGTGGAATATTCACACCTGTGTGTCCTTGCAGTCATCTATTTTTTTTCCCTTTCTTTCTTTAATATGTCATTGCAACTGAAGCTCTTCTTGTGAATTGTGAGAAAAGATGGAGGCTTGGTGGTAGGAACTGAAAGTGTGCAATGCAGGTCTACAAAAACACTTGCTCTTTGGATATTGGTACTTTTCAAGCAGCTAGTATATAGTGACCTACTCTGCTTTGCCAGGGCAGGCAGTTCCAGGTCTGTGCAAAAGCACCTTTAGGCAACTTAGCCAGTGAGTTCAGACAGCTTCAAGGTTAGGCAGCAGCTGAGTAGGACTTTTCAGTAACACTTTTGGACTTTAATTTTTAATTATATCCTTTTTTATTTTTTCAGTTTGGCCCTACATTGAAATTTGATTAAGACAGTATTAAAATTTTTTCCCACACCAACAATTTCACCTTCAAAGGCATTTGCAGCTGTGACCTCAGATATTGTCACTGTTTCATGTATTTCTCCTCTACTGACTGAAGGAGGAAATCATGTTCTCTGTTCATAAATAGGATCATGCCAGAGAACATCCTGATTCTGTGTGCAATCTCTCTGCCTGCAGTCTGTCTGCTTGATCTGCCAACCCTGAATTTTCAGCTACCCACCTGATTTGAAAAGGGGCAGATACTAGTTTTCCTCTGAAATGAACTGCTGAATTAACAGCTCTCTCATCTAAGGGCCACAGATGGAAATGAAGGGCTAATTCCCTGTGCTGTGGTGCTCAGCTCTGAATTATGTGGCAGGCGCTCTGAGCAATGCATATGATATTCTTAGAAGCCATTTTGATGAGGTATCGTTACATCAGCCAGGAGCAAATGTAGATGAAAGGCTCAACAGATAACAAACCAGAGGACTTTCCTTCAGTCCGAGGTTCATGTCCTCATTCAGAAGTTGGATTTGGCATCTGCTTGCCCTGGATGTCATCAGAGTACATTTTGAATGCACGCACACAGCTGTCCAGAAAATCCAAGAGGATTGCTGGCCAGATCATTTGTCTTTACAGGATTCATCTGGCTTTGATGAGCTGCACATGCATGCATATGATCTTTGTCCAGGTGGACAAATGTCCGTCTAGTTTAATGTTTAGCAATAGGTCCTTCATAGCCTTTCAGTCAAGGGCTTCAGTTACATATTAATGGCACAGGTCTTTGTGCAGGTCCAAGAGCATGAACACTGGTACATGCTGGGGTAGGAAATGTTTTGGCTCACTGTGTCAGATATAGCTGTTGGCCCCAGTTTGGCAATTACTTCAGTGTCCATGTAATTTTAAGCACATAAGTAATTCCAGTCACTCAGGCTTGTGTTTAAAAGTGCATTGCTGACTGGGGAATTTCTGGCTTCTATAGCTGTTTAAATCTTGACTCTCAGGAGTCTTCCTCCAAATTTAACATTTCTGCTTTATTCTCTTGTGGTAGAAAACTGGTAGCCTGCTTTGCTCTGTCAGCACAGACAGCACATCTGCTTTAGCTTCCATCCTGTGAGACTCTGTCATTTACACACTGGACAGATACCTTGATGGGAATAAACATGGGATGGTTTACTTGAGAGGCCATGCAATGTGGATTGCTGAAGCTGAGACTCACTATTTAAATTGCGTGAAAGTGCAACCCAGTCAACTGGCAAAGTGAGGGAGTACAAGTAAGGGAGTTTCTTCTTTCCTCTGGTCAGTGATTTTTTTAATATCCTTTTTTTAAATTCACTTGTACTAAGAAATGTCTGAAGGCCATCAGCCATTTCCCCCTTCGCTGTGGGAGAATGAGCCTACAATATAGGCTCTATAATAGGCCGACTGCCCTATAGTGTAATCCTTTCTCTTCCTTTTTAGCCACATCTTTCCCTTGAAGACCAGAGCCTGTCCAGCCTGGCCCAGGTCAAAATGGAAGAAGGGCAAAAGCAGATTTTCTGAGGAGGCTTTTTTTCCCATTTACTGCTAAGTGTGTTACTTCACATCAGAGTTGGTCTGGCTAAATGAGCACCTTGGACACCGCCCTTCCCACTACATCCTAACTGACTTCCTCATCTTCAGCTCTTCCTCCAGCTGGAAAAGCCACAAGTAACTGGGGGCTTCTGTCAGCTGTACTGACAGAACAACAGTCAGCAAGTCCACAGCTGTTCCCAGGTGCACCCCAAGTATCTCCAAACAAAGCAGCAAGAAGTGGGGTTCAGTTTATGACACATTTTCCTGGATGCTGTAGAATAAATGGGAGCATGCAGCTCAGTGGATTGCATCAGAAAGCCCAGTGAGGTTTTGCTCTGGTACTTCCTCAGCTGTGCACTTGAGGCTTCTGTTCATACTTCAGAGCAAGGATGATCTGAGGAGAGGTACGTGTAAGGGTCTAGAGCGTGTCTGGGACTGTGCTCATGGGGAGAGGTGGAACTGACAGAGGGGCAATATCAGCACCTTCTAAAGCCTCAGAAGGGATATCACATTCTTTATATCTAGAGAGAACCAGCATCTTCCCTGATTGCCTTGTCCCACTGCCAGGGTGAGGCTATTACAAGTAAATGGCTCGGTAATAGGAGGAGCTGCAGAAGGGCCCCAGGAGCCCAAGCAGGTGGTACAGCTGGTGATGACAGGCTCAGTCTGTGGGAACAGTATGTGTGCTGGAGATAGCCAGGGAGAACCCATTTTAGCAAGAGCTGAGCAGACTCACAGTCACATGGGCTCTGGCTCAGCTGTACAGCCTGAGCTTTAGGAAGCTGAGAGAACCAAGTTTTCAGAATTTGCATATTGCAGCTGAGTGACTCCACTGACTCCATTTCCTGGGCCCAATGAGTTCTCACAGTCCTGTTTCTGCAAGAGTCACAAAATGGATGACACCCCCCCCCCACAAATTTCTGGTCTGATAGCGCATTTGGAATTGGTGTGGAAATTGGGCAAAGATTCAGCTTGAGTATTTGATATGAAGTGTTCACTTCTGGCTAATGCTATTTCTGTTACAACCCTCCTTCAGAGCATGATTTAAGAGGACTGTCTGAGAGAAGGCCGCTGCGACTTGCTGACTCTGCATTACCTCCTGCAGCATTTTGAATGCAGCTTAATTCCTCTGTGAAAAGAACTGATACAACCAATCCCCATGAACTCTTCACACTTGACAGAAACAAGTGAAGAAGGTGATCCATAATAATTACGAAACCGGGATCAAAAGCGGGCAGGCTTAGCCCAAACTGTTTTGCTCGGGGGCAATACTGCCATTTATAATACTAGAGAACACCCTTTCTGCAATTGAAGGCAGTTTCCAGAGTGGAAGACCTGCTATAAATATAAATTCTAAATAGTTCTAATAGTTCTAAATTCTACTCAAACTAGGTTAAGAGAGCATAAGCTTGAGTAGTATTTAAAAGAGTAAAAGGAGACTGTCATGTAGTGTTGTTCTATTTCTGGCATCACTCCTCAGTGGAAAGACCATTGTCACCTATCTGCCCTCATATGTCGTTCAGAAACAAGAAATCAAACACGAGACAGAGATGATGGTCCTTAAGATCCCTTTCCAAACAAAAGTGGTTGTCCTACTTACGGGCAGTGGCAGACATCTTCAGCTCAGGGCTGCAGTTGCTCCGTCAAAGGCAGACTGAGCTATGTTTGTGTGAAGAGTCCTTTTGTGTGTCACAGATACTGTGTTAGTAAAAGTCTAAACCGCAGAAAAGGTTCATCCCCACACTTTGCTGCTTTTTCTCTTTATACCTATACTCTACACTGTATAGGCTCTGTTCAGTGGAGCTAAGACTCCCAAGATGAAGGTAAATTTAAGAGTTTCTTCTAATATGTTGTGTAAGAATAGTCTGAGAAATGCAGAGAGGATATCACATATCTTAGCATTTGTTTTCCTTTGTCTCATACAACCCCGTTTCACTGAGAATTAGATGTCAACAGCCATTACACAGCAGGGAGTTAATTACAGAAGTTACTGGGTTATATAATGGTGTAAAGGTTTCCAGGCTCACTAAGTCACATCTCCTCATGACCAGGTTTTTCTCTGGCCTTCTGGCTATATACTCTATACTAAACTTTTTTTCAGGGCAGTGACTGAAGTAGTTTTACTGAAGGAATAGTAGCACTGAAATTCCCTGGTACCTGATGGATTTTTCCAGAACAAAACATTAGCAAGAGACCATTGCAGTTTGTCATGTTTATACCCTATCCTGCTCTGAGGGTAGTGCTTTCGTTACATGGCCATAAAGTAATGGTACTTCTCTGCCTCTAAACTCTCCCAACAGAAAAGTGCTAAAACATTCTATTTCTGGATTTGGTTTTTTCGTCCTTTGTAGGATTGGGGTGAGGGGCATGGAGGGGTGTGAGGTGGTGTGATTGCATTATCAAATGTTCCCTGATTTACGTCATAGAGTGCAGGTTCCTCAGCACTTCAAGACTTTAGAGTCATTTTCCTCTGTGTGGCAGGTAATTTTTTTTCAGTGCTTTTTGGAGTATGTATTTTCTGCTGTTGTCTGGCATCAATATTTAGCATCTTTGAACAGAACAACCTACGCACCTAATGTACACATTTTTAAAAAATCTGAACTGCGAAAAGGAAAAACAAGTCAAGGTCTCAAAGCTGAATCTACAAATTAAGCTAGTGATGTTGAATTTGAGCATCACCATGTCTAATTGTTTAGCTTGTGGTGGCCACAGCATAATCCTTGAGTTAGGCACCTATAAGTAAATATGATGCAGAGATACTCAAGGTGCTTTAGCGTGGGCAAATTTCATTGCTTTTCAGGGTGGTTTATCACACAGAGTGTTTTATAGTCACAACAGCAGTGCTTACTTGCATTATGCTCCATGTGACTGGAGCAAGGCTTTTTCTTTCTCTTGTTCCACTTCTACACAAAACAAATCAAGTTTCTCTGGACTAAGAGGGTGGAGCATAGGAATGACTTACTAACTGAAAGCCTTGGAGGAGGGAGGAGCTGTTGATTCTGGTTTCTGCTCTGTTTCTGAGGTCAATGTAATAATCAAATTCTCTTGCTTATTTCTGCCAGAGTGACTGAAATTTGCCCATTTACAAATGGCAGCATGCAGGTCCAGTCAGAAGTAAGAAAGGTAGAGGCAGATTGCTCAGCAGGACATTTCTGGCACATGTGTCCATGCTGTGATTCTGTGGGCCCTGAGCACAATAATATGCACAAGGCACAGTTGGAGGAATTAGGTACATTGTGAACAAGATTTTGCCCATCTCTTGGAGTTGTTATTTGACTCTGACCATGTTCTGTAGTCTGACAATGAGATTAGAGGGGTTTTTGTAACTCTGAAAGGCAAAGATTTTGGAGGACAGATGAGATGAGATAATTTATCTTTGCCATGACTTTTGGCACTATTTTGCAGAATTATTTTGCATATGAATTGTACCAGCTCTATCTCTCTTTCAGACTTTCATTTCAGTGGATACACACTGAAGCTGGCAAGGAAGTCAAGGTGTATCAGAGGACACGATCTTGTTAGATATAATTTTATCAACAACCACTTGGATTATTTACCTTAATGGTGATGCTTATGCTCTTCCAGAGACCATTCTTCACTTGGTAGAGAGCACAAGACGTATCACAAAATAGTTAAGAGTAGTTGCCACAACCATGAGTAAATGGGTTTAGTTCATGCTCCATAGTGCAGGAAATTTTGAAAAAGAAAATAGTAAAACATAAAGATATCCCCAAGTGCTTTGACCACTCAGGCTGTTGGATAGAGAAGGAGAAATACACCTCTGTTCTCCAGTATGTGAAACATAATAAATACACTTGCAACTGCTTTCTGTATTTAGGCCTGCAGGAAAAAAAAAAACAAACCAAACAAACCACCCAGGGTAATACCCTGAGAATCAAGATAGATCTTAGGTTGTTGAACAGTTGAGAAATATTACAACACAAGCAGTTTTATATATTCCTGTTCACAAAAACATAGGCCCAAGCAATGCTAGGGCAGCAGCTCAAAGGGGATTTTACAAAGCCGGTAGCAAATAAACATAATTGAAGGTCCTAAATGGAGACCTGGTTTTACTGATTTAGCCTCAGGTGCCTCCCATGGCACTCAAGCAATGGTAGGCACAGACACACCAAGAAGCTGCTGTGCTCTGGGTGGGACAGCATGAATTCTGTTGCCAAGGGCCTGCCATATGACTTTATACTTGCTGGTAGTTTATTTCTCCTTCAAAAACAGGAAAAGGGGGAGATTTCTGGACCTTTATCATGTTTCCTTCTCTAATTGCTGTATGAGCAGTTTGTCACTCAAAATAAACTGCAAAAACTTGCCTGCCCCAGGGGAGAGGGAGGATTCGTTTGAACAGACATCGTTTGTGCGTGCAGCTGGTGCATCCAGCTTCGTCCCGTGTTCATAATGGAACTGTGTTCTGTAAGAGTTTTGCAAGTAGCTTGTAACATTTTTATGAAAACAGGTTACATAGGTTTCTTGTTTTAAAACCCATTTCTTGGGAGAGAATGCAGCACTTCTCCCCCTGAGCTCATGCTGTTTATCTTTTGCTAAACAGAGGAAAGCAGATTATGGCTTTTAAGAGCTAAGCTTCAGCTTTTCTGCAGGTCTCTGTGAGGGGGAACACGTTGCTTTGGTGCCTTGAATGCAAAAATGCTTAGCTTGGGAGCATGTCTAAATAGGCTTAATACTCTTCCATATTCACACAGGTGGCTATTTTAGTTCAGTTTAAGTTTGCCAAAATAACACACACCAAGCAGAAGCAAAAGAGGTCATGCAGCCTTTTGTACTTAAGTTTAAATTAAGTTACTGCAGCCTTTTATTAATGCAGGCAAAGGCTGAGGTAAATGCTGTTATCAGCTGGAGAAGGGAGTTGTCAGTATCAGTGTACCTTGCCAGCAGCATGGCTGACTTTATCATGAAGGGAAGGATTGGGGGTTAGAAGGTCCAGAGGAGCTGCACTTCTTCTCACAGCTGCCCTCTTTAACTGAGGAGGAGCTAAACTCAGACTGATTTTTGTCCAGATGGACTTGGAACATTGTATAGGGAGAGGCTACACTAAACAATTAATTGGAAGACGTTTGTAAGAACTCCCGTCTCAAATTTAGCTCTGAAGTAAGGAGAAGCTAACAGCTTCTCATACCTTCCTTCAGTCCAGGAATGAATATTATAGATCACTGCCTTGCAAAAACTCTTCTGGCAGAGCAGTCAGACCACTCTCCTGAAAGTTACGGTTTGAAAACAAGTCAGCCTGTAATTTCTAGTGCTGATAGATCGATCCAGCAGGGCTCTTGAGCTGCATTTATGTAGACATTGAAAGAAAGCAGTGACAGACCATGCACTACTCTTGAGGCCTTCATTTGCCCTGACATAGAAGAATTCACATTGTTTTCAAGGAAGTGTCTTTCAGCATTCTAAACAGCTGTATTGCTGAGCTTTAATTGTCTCCTCTTCTTAAAAAATAAACTTTTACAAACTCCTGTTGCAGTGCTTTTTTTCTTTTTTTTTTAACTGATCAGTCTAATTTCTGCCTGCAACCATTGTTAAACCGTTAATAAAAGAGTGCACTATGTTAGCCAGCAACTTTTCTTTAGCTCAGAGAAAATAATTCAACAGTTCCTTTTCTCAAGGCACTTGATTCTACATGCCCAGAAAAATTTCCATCATATATATTTTTGTATTTGCATTCAGTTTAGCATAATAAATGCCTCTTTAAGGTGGCTTTTCTGTTTTAGAGAGAATACGTAAGTGGACCATATACTTGCATTATAAAATAACTAGAAAAGACAGTTTTTGTGTGATTGTAAAGTGTGTCTTTGCTTAACCTTATCTAGTAAACAGCTTTCCACTACAAGGTTTGGGGGTTTTCTATCTAGTTTACATTCCCACAATGCATATCCCAAGATTTCCTTAGCATGTGCAAAGGATGACAAATATCAGTACTTCATACAACTATATTTAATAAGTTATTACAGAAAAAAATAAAGTCCAAACTACAAAGTTTAAGCAGTTGTAAGCAATAGCAGCATTGAGCTCCATGTTTAGTCACAGTACTGCAGTTCCATACAAGCATTAGTCCAAGCCAAAAAGGAAGAAGCCTTGTTAGAATTACTAGCAAAAACAATCTAAGAGAACATGTAATAAAAGATACAGTACATTTAAAATTAGTTGAAAAACAAGTACAGAGATCTTAGCTGTGAATGCTCTAAAAGTTATGTCCATTAGTTTGACAGTAAAATTACAAATATCTAATACTTTATACCCCAACAGAACTACATCCAGGAAAGAAAAAAGAGCAAAAATTATCTCTTATTAGCACCCTGGTTTTCTACTTACTGATGAACTTTTTGTCATGTAAATTTGAGTGTGTCAGAATTATGTGACCAATGTGATTTCTGACCAGCTACCCATTTGGGGTATAGAGTAGTCACTAACATGAATATAAAATACTCCGTGGTATGATAGAACACTATAGCAGCAGAGATTAAGAAGTTTGTCTGTTTAAAAAAAAAAAAAAAAAGGAAGGAAAAGAAAAAGGGATTAGCTGACATCATACAAACTAGCATAAAAGCAACTACATACAAGCAGATTAAACAAAAGAGACATTTCTACAAATCTGTGACTAATCTTTCACTCATACCTTGCAAGTAGAGATGTCACAATACTGAAATATTAACATGGGAGCTTTTCCCAGTTAAGTGCCTTTTTTTTTTCTTTTTTTCTTTTTTTTTTTTTTTTTACTACTCTAACAGATAGTGAAATCAGCAAAGTTATTTGCTAACTGCATATTTGCAATACAATTTGTTTTAGCCCATGCCTTGCTAGCAGGCTATAAAATACAAGCATGTTGGCAGAAATATAAGCATAAACTTTGTACCACTTAGCAGGAATTTTTTATTCCCTCTTCATTCCTTAATCTCCTTTGTTTGCAATTTGTGTACATTCCAACCAGTAGTACCTAATTTGAGTCTAAATTTTACTTCACTATTTGATCTAGTCTATACATTACTTACAGAACTGAACACACAGAGGATACACAATAGACCAACTCTGGGCACATTTCTTCCCACAAGTCACGGACGAGCCACTCTAACACTCGAGCAGAAGTTAAGTCTAAAAGGTCGTCAGCAACTTGTGGAAGCGAGAGCTTTGTCTAGAGAAAGTCATTGTATGCCCTGTTTACGCAACACCAGTTTTAGTCTGGATTGTTTCAGGTGCCAGAACAGAGTCACTGGCTTCAGGAAGGGGTTTCTTCTGGCTGCATAGGGAAGCAAAGGTGATGGAAATGCAGGTGAAAAGTGTCTTGATACTGGCCCTTGGTATTGCCAATACAAAAGAAGAAAGGGACAAAGACACAAGAGAGGCAGAGAAGAACAGAGAAAGACAAAGAAGCTGAACGGATGTTCAGACGTGGTGGCAATATGAGTTACTGCATTGCTACCGGGGGATGGACATAGAGGATTTTACATTAACTTGGCAGCTCCCACCCACGAGGGGTGGCTGGGTTAGGAAATGCTGTGGGCATCAACAGTCTGCTCCACGCTGCCACTGAGAAACAAACACATGCAGAGAGGGGCTTGTGCAGGAAAGGGGCAGTTCCGTTAAATAAATAACACGGTGGCAAAATACAATGAAGAATAGATATTTTAGGAGGTTCAATCTAAGGCTATCAAAAGGAGAGTTTATTGAGTTCATGACGAGAAAAGTAATGAAGAATTATGCTGAATGGGCAGGGTCAAAAACCCATTGTTCAATAGATTTAGTTCCTTATAACGGCAATAGTATTTCATCAACACTGGTGGTGTATAAATCTAGACAGCGAACTGGTACTGTGACATCCCTATTATCTCCCTAAATCATTTTGATAAAGGAAAAGGCTTTTCAAAATATCACGTTTTTTCTGCTTCATTCTGTCATTTTATTGCCCAATTCTTTGTTACAATTTTCCAATCACTTTACATAACCAACCATTTTCATCATTGCCACACTATTGTAAACCACATCAGCAAGTTAATACATAAAGCTTTGCATTTCAAAAAACTAGACACTTTAGTAACAATATTACAAAGATTTTAGCTTCAAAAATAACTGAAAATGAAAAAAATAAACTTTTAAAGAATCAGCATCATAAAATTAATTTATTCCAAGTAAAAATACAAAATAATATTAATGACATTGACCAGATATGAAAGTCTCTCCCAGAAACAACTATATTAATGGTTGAGAAAGCACTCCTTAAAGAAAATACGAAATAAAAATGAAAAATATGTAAATATGTTTAATTTTTTTCTTAGCAAAAAATCTTTCTAAAAATAACAATGAAAATTTGTCTCAGTACAAAGGCTACATTACTATTGAAAAAATACCAGCATGAAGAAAAGGTACATATTTGACAGTAGAAAAATGATTTTAGTGAATCACAATGTCTAAAGTCTGCAATGAAAATAAATCTGCAATAAAGATTTATGCCTTTTTTCTTTTCATTTTTCTTTTTTTTTATACAAACAGTACAAACAGTATTGCACATAACAACAAATAGTCGAGGTTAGGTTAGCCTTCAAAAAAATCGACTAGTTCAAGTCTCACATCAGAAAAGGCCACAATAGGACCTGTTGTACCCAGGGGCTTCTTAGTCAAGTTGCAGTTCAGAACTCCATATTTTAAAAAATAACTTTTTTTTGAAGGACCCTCTTTTAATATAACATATTAACAACTCAGGGGCACATTCATTTACAAAACAAAAGGGAGCATGTCATAATTTAATAAACTAAAAAAAGTTCTCTTTAAAAAAATACAAACAGAAGAACTCTCACAATTCTGGTCAGTCGTGCATAATCACACTTGATTATAAATATACAAATTAAGGGAAAATATTTTTTCACCTTCTGTTCACAACTTTCAGCACCAAATGGAGTTTGTGTTTACACCTGTTCTTTATGATGATTTTGTTTCAGATTTAATCCAACATTATGCTCTATTGTACATTTTCCAGCTTCTCTCGCTCTCGCTCTCTTTCTCTCTGGGAGTATTTTTCTACATGAAAGAGGGGTATTTCTTCAAAAAGGTTTACTTCTTTCACATAATTAGGTAGACTTCTGTAGGTTAGCTATGATCTTTAATATTACAGTTATAAAGCTCTAACTTCTTCATTTTCAAAAAAACTCAAATAAGCATGAAAAAAATAAAGTTACCCATCTGTTAAATCATTTTTCTTGCAGAATTAAATTAATATATATTTTTCTGAATAAACTTACTTAGAAAATATCATTTTCTTTCCTATATTTCAAAATTGAGGTATTGCAAAAGATCATGTCAGTCAGAAAGCATGCCTTTTTCTTTAAAAAAAATCATCAGCCAACTGTTGAAAACTGTCTAGATACAAAAAGTAGTGCATAACAAAATGTCTTGTACAGATGAAAAAAAACAGAAAAGACACCTGGGCTGAGAAAAGCAATATCACAAACCGCCCAGAAGTAACTTCAAAAGGGATAATTATAATAAGCATTTTAAACCAGTAAAAAACTATTTTTTCTTTTTTTTTTTCTCCAAAAACAGAAAAAATCCTTTCAAAGCCAATACTTGCAACTAAACATTGGGAAAACCAACTTACTAAATTAGACACAAAGAAGGACATCACAACAAACAAAACCCAGAACATTTAAATCTACTATGCGGTGTCACATCCAGTCAGATTGTCCCCAGAACTGCAAAAACAAAGGAGGAAAAAGACAAAAAAAAATAGTGTACACATTCTCACAATCATTAGTATACCAAGTGTGTTTATATTTATATGCTATCTGCAGCCCAATAGTTCATGCTAAAAAAATGTCCACTGTGTTAGCAGGTCTTAATCATATTCAAGCTTCACAGGATACATCCAGGGATTAGAGAGATAACGCCACGTCCACAGAGCAGACATCTCACGTTACTTTTATATGCAGACATTTCTTTAGCACCACTTTGTTACCTAACTTTCTTAAATGTGCCTAGGTTATTAGTTTGACAGACTATCTAATCGGTAGTGTATGTACGCCAGCATGAGCTCTTTGGTTTTCTGGACAAGGTCTGCAACTACGTAAAGGATGCAAGCATTAGGAGAGAGAGATTGTAACTAAGAGCTCATTTCTGTTTATGTACCTGTTATGAACTGTCAAAAATGTGTAATGTCAGATACAGAGGCTTTAACAGTTAAGTTTGATCACAGTACTAGACATAATCACTTTACTATATAAAATAAATTGCACGATATATAACAGAGCACCGCAAAGTACTTCATCTACCATCCACAAATTTTTTTTAAGAATATCCTACAGCTAGTTTTTATATTTTTTGTAATATAGGTCATTCTGTAATGGGCTGATCCTAATTTCAGAAGCATTACATTTACTGAGGCATGCCTTCCTCCAGTCAGTAATCAATTTTTTTTTGTTACTGAGCATTTTGTAGCCTACGTAAATTCATAATTTGTGCATTGTGGGCAGGTTTTATATTAGACATATATAAAATTTATTGCATGCAGCAACCTGATTAAGTAAACATGCAGTCAAAAAATATTGACCTTCCTTGGAAGCTTTTCTGTATGCTATACTGATCTCCTTTCAGCAGCCATCACTATTTTAATCACATATTCTTTTTTAATTGATACCCTAGCCTGAATAGAGTATTATGGTATTAGTAATACCATTTTAATAGCAGCAAAAGCTATTGCAGCATACATTTACATAACACTAAAAGACCTAACAAAAAAAAAAAAATCAACAAAACAGAACAAACAAACAAACAAAAAAAAACCCTCAGCAAAAAAAAGAAAAAAGTCTGATCCAGCTTATGAGGTATCATCCTTACAAGTCAAAATCGAGAGCAACTAAAGGCTTATTTTCTTTAAGGGTTATTACTATTCTAAATGACCCAAACTAATGATTGCTGAATATCTGTTTAAGTTTTTGCTACATCTGCCACCTACTTGTGAATATTACCTTTGGTAAGTCATCTGCTAGGGGCAAGTCTAAATTTCTGAAAATAAGTGCATGCTCCAGTTTAAAAATAAAAATAATTATAATTACAATAAAAAAATCCTCATCACATACACATCAGCCCAGTGAAGACTGATGAGAATGGCAGTCTACATAATGTCACTAGTGACAAGTCTTGTGTAGGAAATTAAGGTACCAAGCAGATGTTTGTGTGAATCAAAGTGCAAAATCAGTACAGTTACACTCTGCCGGTTTGTATTATACTGGACACTGAGTTCAGTAATGTGACTGTAAATAATAATAATAGTAATAAAAAGACCCATATCTTCATTAAAGTCGAGGACGAATGCACAGATTTCCAGAACACTAAGCCCTGAGGCAGCGCTCCCTTTTCACTCAATTTTATTTACTCCAGTACTTCTTGCTGGGCGCGGCCGGGGTTCAGCTCCAGCGGAACGGGACGTGGCGGGGCCGGTCACCTCCCTCCTTTACCAGTGGTTTGTGGAACTCCCGCCCAGCACGAGAGTGTATGCTGGCCCAGCAGTATTCACAGTAATACTGCAAACAGGTAACATTGGCACAAAAGAATGGAGCAAATTTTCCACCACAGCGAGTGCCCTGGCATTCGTCACACATCTGATCATCCAGCACATATGGCTTCACTTCCACCTGCACCAGGGACAAGAAAACAACTGTAAGAATGTTTCACAGTTTTGCTAAGCATGAACACAAGCCCCAGTGTTTTAATTCTGTCTGGCTGTACTGAAGGGCTCCAACTGATGCAGGATTAACCCAAGAGGTTGGTAGTTAAATATTCATACCATGCACTTTACCTGGCAGAAAATCTCAAGAAAGAAGGATGTTCTTTTGTAACTAATCAACATTCCTTGGAAAAGTTGAGTGTGGGGAAGTACTAAGATGGAAGTACAGTAAAAATCTCCAAGGGTTTTCCGCTAAGAAAACTCCAGGAATCTGAATAGAGTCATTACAGGAGCAGGCCATGACAGCAGCATTTAGGAAGAAAACTTATAACAAACAAAATTACATTTCTAAACTTCAGAGGTCTAATGAGTTTCAGAGGTTTTTTTCCACTGAAGATTTTTTTGTCTCTTTGGGTTTTTTTTTTTGTGATTTGCAAAATGTAGGACCAGACTAATGAGAGATTCCAATTAAACAAAATTAAATGCACTTGCATTAAATACTCTCCACTTTGTTGGCAAAAGTCACTGTCTAAAGATTTTTAGCTCTTGAGGTGCAGTAAAATCTCACTGTCATTCGAACTAGGGCCTTGCCATCAATTAGTCTGGAGAGCTGCTGACTTTGGTCCTACATTCAGTTGTAAACAACTTGAGGCTGGAATGCCTTTTGTTTTTAAAGCACTTGTGCCAAACACAGCAGGACAGATGCATGATTAGTCACTTGCAATCATGCTATTACAGATGTTGAATATGTTCCTATGAATTGTGCCTACACATTTAAATTGAATGTTCATTCATTCCAGGGAAATCACGGGTTCATGCATGTCTAATTCTTATGGCTCTCTGATGCTATTTATAAAGTGGTTTAAGTACAGTCAACTGCACTAGAAAAGACAGAAAAAACTGAAGTATACATTTATTATAAACAATTTTGCTGTAACCGTACAAGTGCCAGTGCGGCACAATTTGTATATTGCAAGGAAAACCTGACTCTAATGACAACACTTAAGTACATATAGATTTAAAGCAACATAGAATGAGATGTTAAGCTGAAAGACAAGAAACATTCCACAAAAAAGCTTCATGCTGAATTTGCTTCAGCTTGTCCTGATCACACTTCAACAAATATTACTCCTTTGAAGTAAAGCTTATACAGTGAGTTACATTTCTTGCCTAAGGAACAGCTAAGGCTGCCAATCCATTTTTTTTAATTACACCCTGCTACTAGTATTGCATGGAACAAGTCTGAGTAACTGCCATTTTGCATATCAGATGCCATATCACTAAAATTAGAAGCATCATGTAAAATAAAACATGTACTGTCTCAAATGAAATTGGAAGAAAGCAGGTCCAATGTCCAGCACAGCTCTAGATCCCCACCTACTCAGATTTCCCAAGCATGAATTGTGAAGATCTCAAATAGAGTCTCTCTCTCTCTCTCATTTTTTCTTGCATTGGTTACTAGTGAAATAATTTTAAGAATGTTTGCTGTACAGCTCAGGGATTTCAATCTATTAGATTTAAAAATTAAGACTTAAGGATTTATTAAGAGACTTCATACTTCTTAAAACTCACATATAAATCTATTTTAAAAACAGATAAAATGTAATTAAATGAACTAAAATTACCAGTCCACCAAGTGAAAAAAGAACAGATTGATCAAAAGAATTACTAGCCAGTCACCTTTTGTGGCTTTAGCCTAAAGCTTAGAAAGTACCCTCTAGCAAGCATGGCTCATATATAAAATCTCAAAGGATTCAATGTGTGATTAAGACTCCAAAAGTAATCTTCTCAATATCTCTGTAAGATTTTTCAGACAATGGACAAGAAATGTTTAGGAATAGCCTTGTCTTAGTTAATGTAGCACGGTGTAAAGCACCATACACAAATTGAGGACTTACAACTCCATGACAAAAAGTACAATTCAGCTTTGTAAAGACAAAGTCAAAATAGTTTGAACGTTGCAGCTGTGTGGCTTCATAGGCATACTGCACACAACAGACACACCTAATACCTGTTAAACTGACTTCTGAAGAAACCATTTACACTGGATTAAGGAAAAAACAAGCCATCCCTTATGAGAAAAATACATAGCAGTAGTGCATGCTGTGTGTCCTTTTGAATAATTCTAAATGCAGAGCCCTCAAAAACATGGCTGTTGTTTTTAAGTGTAATCAAGAGGTGAAGACAGAAGGTCTAAAGGAAAAAAAAATGGAAAGTAAGTAATGCTTTCTTTTAGTGCGTTCAAGTCAAATTTCAGTGAATACTGTAACTTCACTCCATATTTGAAAAGTTCTTTGGGGATTTCATATGGACTGAACAAAACCATCACTTCTGCCTATCAAGCATCTCACGGCATTTGGTTTTAGTTAAGTAATTCTGAAGACTTTTGAGGTCAGCATCACCTGTTTTACTTAAAATAAACTTGTGCTTTAGGGCCCTCAACTCTAGACCTACACTACTGACAGAAAATGGCCTAATAACAGCAAAACTGTCACAAGCCATACAAGTAGTCACTAAACTAAAAGGCACTGATGCACAATAAGCAAACTCCTAAAGGAAGAGAAAGAAGCTGAGAAATGCTATGGAATTTGACCTATGGAATTCAAAAAGAGAACCAAGGACAGACGAGCTTACAATCAACTATTTCCTGGGTTTAGCACCAAATAGTTAATTAAGATGTTTAAAGTATTTTTTCACTCTGCTTTAAATACTTAAATAAGCTTTTAAAAAATTGACAAATGTCATCTGAAGATCAGAACTTACAATGCTCTCCAACACAATGCTAGTAATGGTTTTTTAAATACCTGTACATTATGGTAACAACCATTCTGCTGCATTTTACTTACCCGTTTATCAATGTCATTGTGTTGGAGCTGGACAAAGCGAGCACTGATAGCAGCAATATAGCTCTGCTGATTGGAGAAAGCCACTCTGCCAGCACCTTTGGGGTACTTCAGCTCTGGGTCTGTATCAATGCCAGCATAGCAGACACCTCCATATAAACGGTCCATAATCATTGCCAATTCAACTGCAAGAAGTCAATTGTTAAATATAATAGATTTAACATAAATAACGGTGTTGCATTGGGATTGCTGCATTTAGAAAAGCACCATTTGCCTTATCGGACGTGTCTTCCAAAGTCTAAAATTGCGAAGTGAAACACAGATGGAATCAACCTTACATAAATAATAGTAAAATATAAAGGCAAAACCCAGAATCTGTAAAAAGTTGATGTGGCTGAAGCGTTGAAAAAAATTGCAGAGTTATGCTGTTAAAGTAGGTATCAGATGAACAAGAATTTTCAATATTGCATAATAAAACTCTGGTACTTGGTTGGCTTTTTAATGCTAGTTTACATGTAAGATGACTTAGGGATATTCTTGTTTTTAGATATTTTGCACTAAGTACTAAGGTTCAAAAGATATCAAAGATGTGTTTCACATCGAAAACAAGATTCTGTAAAACATTTGAAGTTCCTGCAGATAAAGCAAGCCTACATTTTAGGTGCAATTAAAATGTGTGTTTTGGTAGAATGTTATCTTGGTTGTGGATCTTTTAAAACGATTTGTTGCTTTTTATGATACTAACAATAACTCTAAAGAACTTATAAATATCATTCATAAAATCAGACAGGCTGAGTCCATGGCTGAGGACACAGAGAAGAAAAGTTAAGGGAAAGAACTGAAGGCAGTAGTAAAGAGGCTGAAGAAAGCAGGGAAGAGCCATGTAAATTGTGCAAAATTGGATGGCCACTGAGCCAAGCTCTCTGTAAAACCTCGCAGGCCAATAAATTTGTCAGATGCACAGTGCAAGAACTGAGAGCTGTACAGGCCCTGCCAAGTCAGCCATTTTCTAGTGCTAATGTGTGAAAACACTTTCTGTAGCAAGTTACCATTTAACTACCCAAAATAAAATTAAAACCCACAAATACTAAATATTTAAATTCTCATAGTTCTCACAAAATTCTCATTAGCAAATTGAACAGGTATATGTGTTTGTATAAATCTGTGTGCAGGGAAAACCGTATGCTAATTTGTCCATTTGCAACAAGGAAACAAATGCCTGACTCATTCTACCGTGCCAGGTAATACTTTTGCTCCAAAGAGTAAGGAAAAACTACCAGCATAATATAGTGATTAATTGATTCTTCTGCTTTCTAATGATTTGGAATCATCACTTGGGTAGTGATCTCAAAAAGTGATAGTACAGAATAAACATCACGACACAATCATGAGAGTAGTTCCACTAAGTTACTCTTGCCAATAGAGAAGGAATATATAGGATTCCAGGGCAAGGAAACCAAGCAGTGCTCAAATACCTTGGGAAAAACTTCTGCATCTGATCTTTAAAGCTGCAAACATGAAGAAATAGAAACTGTTTGTCTGCTTTGGAGAAGTTACCTATTTAAAGGCATTAGGTTTCAAATGTAATGCATTTCAAATGTGATCTATGACAGGCCAAATGGCATACAGTTTTATAAAGGCTATCATTAGGAATGAGCAAATGTTTAATTGTTGCTATTTACATAATTACCACCTTACAACTGGCCCTTATTTTAAGATGGTAAGGAAAGTGAAAGCTGTCAAGAAACCTGAAATAAGAGAAATCTTACTGTCAGCAATAGCTGGGGGACGTTGGTACAGCTTCCCTAAAGATTTAGGATTAGGCAAAAGATAAAGTGAGGAGCTGAAGTTCCAGTGGGCTGGAAAGTGGCTGCTGAAGGAAGCTGAGGGCAACAAGGAACGTCTTCCAGACAGTGACTGAGTGGCCTCTACTACAGTTTCCCAGGATTAGGATCAGGATTCAGATGAGGGTTGAGAGGATGAGAAAGACAAACCATGCAGCTGCCTTGGAGCAAGGATGGAAAGGGAGTATAAACAGAAGTGAGGGCTTGCCAAAAGATCTGGCTAGGAGAAATGTTTTAAATTGCTTCATGACTTTGTCATTGGCTCACCAAAAATGTCAGGATTAGAAGAAAGAAATGAGGGTTGAGCTACCACTGGGAGCAGTGCTCAAATGGGGCCTTCAAAACAAAATGAGGACTGCCAGGAGTCCTGGGCTGGGATAAATCTTTCCTCTGACCAAAAGCTAAGAAGTCTTGTCTATGGCTCTTCAAATAAAAGTGAAGTAAAAGAGCTAAGGGTGACGGAAAAAAAATTGAGGGAAAGAAGCTACATTAGGAGTAAGTCTGGAAAATGGTCTTCCATGTGAGGCCACCAAGAGACCTGGGTTGGGAGAAATTTTTCTTCCCAATGAACAACAGCTGAGAGGCCATGTCCATAGCTCCATGGAAGAATTAAGGCTTGAATAAAATTGAAATAGAAATCATACAGCTGAGTTTGGAATTGGTTTGGAAAAGGGGTCTGGGAGAAGGGTCTGGTCTTTGTCTTTCAGTCAAAGGACAGGGAAACTTGTCTGCACCTCAGCAAACAAATCAGGGTTTGGATTAAGATGGTCTACATTACAAAAAAAATCAGTCTAGTTCTAGGATATTATGGAAAATTGGGGAAAACTCTTTCTACTGGCAATTCTAATTAGTAACCTGTTTAAAAGGTAGAAAGTGTTCACTGTTTCTATTTTGTAAACAGGAAGATACTCCTTGTCTTAGAAAGCAAGCTGTGATCTTTGGAAAACACAGGGTCCATTTTCTGATCTTTTACAGATACTATTTATCTTTCCTCATCTTTTCTACATGTCCTACATTTTCCTTCTACTCACCAGCTCGGAGAGGCCGTGGAACTCCTCCAACAAAGATTGTTTTTCTTGGATCCAAAGGCTGAGACCCATCCATCACAAAGTCACTGTCACTTAGGTTCCAAGGTCGAATCTGCACCTGTATTAAGGATCATTTTTAGCAGAGGAACTTGGCAACTTAATTAAGAAAAATCTGCCAAATCTTCCCATAATTAAAAACAGAAAGTATTAACTTTTCAAAAGCAGTAAGTTGGTTTTATAAGAACCAAGACAATTTGAGAATATACCTTATTTAAGTATCTGAAAGAAGGGGGACAACGCATTTACCACCTCTAGAGGCCAGGCTTGAGTTAAATCTCCTCATCACAAACTCCTACACTCATTAATTCCCTGCTACTAATCACCATCATAGGAAGAAACCTGTGAAAGGACTTTCAGAACATTTTACCATGTATATACACAATTACAGTTGCAGTTTGGGCTTCTGGCTTTTCTGAAATCACATGCAGTGATCCACAAATTTAAAAGCACTGTTATGAGCTGACAAAATTAATTTCTGCGCTTGGATACAAAAGGAATTTGTATAATACGTGAATGCCTACTTCTGTTGAGCAGCAAGCAACACAGCTGATAAGAAATCTTTAGATTACACAAAAAAAACCCTGCTCAGAAGTTATTTAGATAAAGCTGTTCATCAATCCATTTTATTGATCCATTTGAATCACACAAGTCCGTTCACTGTGCTGCAGTCCTCAGTTGTTCATTCATCTTTGCAAGATTTTTAATAGCACTTTTAAAAGGCAGCACATTTTTTATCTTATTTGTTGGCAGTTATCACCTCATATGTGTATCTCCATAGGCACAAAAAGACACCAGCATTAAAGAATGTTAGAGATGTGAACAATAAAAACAGGCTACTGGGTGTCTTCTATTCTCCCATAGCTGTCTGCAGTAGTTGATTTTACCCCAGTTTCTATAAGGTAAATGAGGCCTAAATACATATTAATTAGCTACTGAATGCATAAAAAATAATAATTCAAAAACCTAATGAAATACAGGGGATATTTGATGCTATCTGGATCTTAATTTGGCAGGGTTAAATGTCTTCATTTCATCACATAAGGCTTTCTTTCCTATCAAATCAAATAGATGAAAAATGACCATTCCATTGTTTTACAACTAACACTGTCAAAGAGTGCACAGTCCTGAAGCATACCAGGAGTACCAAATACAAAAGTTAATTGAACATGGCATTTATCAGAAAGAAGCAAATGTTAAAGCCACGTTACACTGATACAGGAAGTCAATTCAATGTAAGAGCAAGGTCAGAAACAGGAAATGACAAGTAATTAACTCTAAATATTTTTTATTTATTTATTAACTGAAAAGAGTAACAGCAAATGGGTTAGCAACCAGCACAAGTGTCATGGCATAAGCTACTTACTGGTTTATCCTTGATTGTGGGACTTGACACACACAGGTAAAGTTTTCCATCTTCTTCCAGACAGGCATCGATCAGAGCTTGTACAGAGCTTTCTTCCTGGAACAGCAGAAAGGCATAACCTTGGAAAGCATAAGGGAACAAGAAAGAAAAGTAACAGATTAATTTATAGAGCATTTTTTAAACAAGTTGGAGAAGTGGCTAAGATACACAAATTACAAATAACTGTTAAGGCTGGAAGTTTGTTTTCATAAATTTAATTCACTGAACATATCCCCGCATTACAGATCCCCACAGTACTAATTTCAGAATAAAAATGAGTATTTACTGCATCTGAGGATGTTTATTTGATTAATTAATGATTCTGAGCAGTGAGAATATAAACTGGTGAATGAGGGTGTCTATTATCCAACTGTATTGGAGCTACTTATCAGTGTTATCTGCTGATGTCAGTGATTAACATCTTACAATGGAGGCACAAAATGTCTACTTACTGTATACAATTAATAAATTCTGGAAGAGAGGGCTAAGAAAGCGGGCAGGTAAACAGAAAAATATTCTATGCATACACATTTAAATATGAAAAAAAAAGTTCACTAAAAACAGTAAGCCCAGTGAAAAAGAACAACGTGCTTTGTGTTTTCTTATTAATAAAAGACCTGCTGTTGTTCCTTATATTTAAATAAAGCAGTTCAAAAGAAAGAAGGAAATTTACAAAAATTGCAGCTGCCAAGGAAACTTTCTTGAGTTCTGTTTAATGTTGTTGTCTGCATGAAGAGTTGACCCAAGCAGCCCATGGTTCTGCTACCAGAGAAGTGAAATGAATAAAGCCAGGTAACACCAGGCTGCTGGATCACTGGAGCTGCCTGCTTGAGAGGACTCCCATGGAGCAGGTTTGAGGACTCAATTCCACAGAGTAAAACAAGATATTTGAGGCCTCAAAAACCACCAAACTGACTACAGCTGACTATTCTCTATCCACAGATATTTGGATTCTTGGCAGAGCAGAAGCAATCCATCAATCCACCTCTGCTGTTGGTGTAACAAATCACTGCAGTGCTGACAATAAACACTGCAATTCTCTGGGAAAAGGCAACAATATATTTTGGTGTAAGAAAAGTCACTACAGCTTTTCAAAGGGTACAGCAGAGGGAGGATGAGGAGAAAATTAATTTCCCTAGTTTATGAAGCCAACCTAGGAGATCCTCGACCCTGAGCTCCAAGATTAATTATGGAAAGCAGTATAAGAACTGAGCTCCTTTGTACATGCCCATTCTGACATTCAAACAGTGACACAATTTCCATATGATAGGGTAATTTAGTCCAGTTGGTCTAATTTCAGTTAACCTGCTGAGAATAAACTGGATAATCTGTCATTTACACTGTGTCCCACAAGCTTGAAACAAGGTTGCCACTTGAAATGCAAGATACACTTGGAACTAAATAAAGTTGTTACAGTTTGGTGTAAGCATTTTGGCATAACCAGCCTAAACAGTCAGGAAAAAAAATCTCTATTTCAATTAATACCAACATTGGCATATCTTCTCTAATGATGGGAACCTTTCTGTATTACTGAAATCACAGTCTGTAATGAGGCTTCAGTGACCTCTTTCTTCAAAACAACATGCCAGATGGAAAGCATATTAAGGTGCCTATTCTGCCTTTCTAATAAAAGAAGATCTTGATATTCACACTTTTATGTTAAAAACTGGCATGTTGGTACAAATTACAGGCAGTCATACTGGAGTTTTAGCTTTTAGTATAGATGTACTCTGCTCATCCTTCCTCAATGTTATTAACTGCCAAGAACTACTCATGTACCTTTATTATGGCAGAACATACATTATATGTATTAGGCATGTGAGAGGAAATAAACTTACTGGCCTTGTGGACATCATTCAACTTAGCAAGCCACAGCTGGTAGAGTTCATGAGAAAAGACTTAAAGCAAAATATTTCTCAAGAGTTAAAGATTATCCAGCCTTACGCCTGCCATGGCTCACCAGGAAAAAAAAGCCTGACTGCATTTCACAGCATTCATGAAAAGAGCATTTTTTAAAAAGAAAAAGTTTTCTTTTATTCTTCTAAATCTGGTTAAACACCTTTCTTTTACAGCTCCATGGTTAGGCACAGTTTGGTGGAGTAAAAGGAAATCACCTATTGTGCTTTGTAACCCATGGGAGAAGGTAGGAACAAAGTTTGTTTTATTAGAATTTTTATACTCTGCTCAGTTTAAGTGATTAATTGCAAACATTATGAGAGTAAAGGTTGTCTGGACAGTCTCTAGTTATTGGCACAGGATTATTTCAGAAAGATACTAATGGAGTAACAGCACAGATCTCTCACTTAATGACGTCCAGAGTGGATTGAATTTAATCAAGAGATTTTCTTCAGAAATTCAGTTAATTGTAAATTAGTTCAATTTTATTATAATAACTGAATTAGTTATTTAACATTTTATGCTCAACTTGTGAATACTCAAAGTTACTAATAATTTAAGTTCTTCCATTTGAAAACAACAGTAAACTGTTGTTGAAATGCATCAGCCATGAGCTGAATCTTCTGGTACAAAGCCAGCATTTTGGCATGCAAATGTTATATAGCCAACAGGGAAGGATTAACCTACTTCTGGTTCTTAGAATCTGGGCTCTTTTCAAACAAAGTGAAATATTGTAATGAAGAGTTATACATAAGGTCAAAGAGAACTTGAATCTCCATGTCCCATGCCTGCATATCATCTATTGATTTCATATGCAATTGATCTGAAATCCATACTTCCCAAAATTCAGCCCACTTGCAAAATCAGAGACAGGAATCATAATTTAGGGGTCATGTGTTTTCAGCTGTATAACACTCAGGTTGGGTGGCAGAATTAAGAGAATGAAGTGCAGATCTTCCTCTTTACATTCTGCATAGCAAGTCAGAAGAGCCTTTGGGTAGTCACATGCATTGACTTCATCTGCAAAAGGAAAGGATCACTTATGCTTGAAACAAGCTGAACTACCTTCAAAGCACATCTTTCATCCATTTAAACAGTGTCATTGCTGGTGTTCAAGATTACAATAAAATCTAGCATAGACCTCAGATTTCTTTTAAAAGTATTTCAATATACAAATCTACCTCATATTATGTAAAAAAAAAAAAAAGGATGGAGTTAAAATGGCAAACAAAATTAATGTTCTAGTCTCATTTCTTTAGGGTTAGATGGTAGAGATGGCTGTCTCAAAGAAGAAAATATAAATAGACTTAACTTTTTAATGAAATATATATTTCACTTTCTGGTTGTTTTTTTTTTACTAGATTTTAAGAAATAGTTTTGAACTGAATTATGGTTGTATATACTAGAACTTTTAGAATAAAGTTGTTTTAAAAGCCCACAGGAAAGGAACATTTAGAAACAGTGTGAACCAAATTTCTAAATCGGTTAATGTGATGACAAGGGTCATTGCTCAAAGTCACCTTGGTAATCTTATTAGAAGATGCTTTGAACATGAATAAACCACACATTTCTAAATCCAAAGATGAAATGACTATTAAAAATTAAACTCATTTTTGAAAAATAAAACTCTGAGGTGTTAAAAAAACCTGCAGACTTTCCTTCAAACATTGCAGTGACATGACTGCATTTCCAAAAAACTTCAAAGGCTTTAAATACTTAAGAAACCTCAAAATAGAAAAGGCTGTAATCTCACTTAGCTACTGCGGAAGAGTGAAATTATGTATTAGTCAGGGCTGCAAAGATTAATTTCTTTTAGTCGGTCTAATTTTATATGGCAGTGTTTGACCCTGTCAGCAGATTCTTTTCTCCAAAAAACAAAGGTGTGTAAGAAATAAGAACAGTCTAGAATCTTACAGTGACTCTTCTATTTCTGCACATTTACATTTTTACATGTTTTTCATGAATACCAGACTAAGCTTAGCTGGTGTGATACGTAAGAAATTCCTCATATGCCACACTACAGACAGGTACTGGGGAAGGGTTTGTTTGATTTTAATTAAAGGATTGTAATCCATATACTCAGTTACACATTGAAAAATAATTGGATCCTGAATCTTAATAGCAATAAAATGAAGCACACATGTCAAACGGAAGACGGAAGACAGAAGACATAACAAGAAAAGGCAGCAATGAGTGGATCATAGAGAAGAGCTGAATGAAAACTGAGGTTCTGGATCAGTAGCTTCTGTAACATAAATTGCATGTCTTCATAATTCCAGTCTTAGCACTAAACAGTCCACATCATGAGACGACCAAAAGAATTGAAACTAACATTCAACCCTTACTAATAATGATCTTACCCTATCATGAATAACAGAGAAAACAGAAACCTTCTATTTTGTCATAAATATTATGGAGCATTTTTCTCCACATCTTCAATTTAAGTGGAAGAAGAAACCCAATCCACCCACAGAACCTCTGCTTTCTGGACATGCATTATTTGTGGGACATGGTAGAGGTGCCCCAATGTTTCCCCAGTAGAAAGGACAACATTTCTGTAGTGCTGCAGTAAATACATACAGCTGAAGATTTATAAAGTCTTTTCAGTTCCAAAACATGTCAAGAAGCAGAAAGGATTTTCTAGCCATCATTGCTTTACTTTCACCACTTATGGGTAAAAAAGCCCCAAAATAACAGTACAGATATACTGTCTCAGTTTGTCCTGTAGTAAAAATACTCCCACCTATATTAAAAGAGAAAAGACTGAAATAAATTACTTGGGGTTTTTTGGTGTTTTTTAACCAAAAGAATATTTTACAGGCATACTAAAGCCTCTCTTTATCTGGCGTTTTACTTCTAAACTAGTATAAAACATTGCAACAGCAAATTTATAGTGTCTCCTCTTTCAAAGGTCACAGCCATTTTCATCATCAGACTTCAGACTGCAACATGATCTATAGCAGCTATAAATCAGAATTAAAGGGTATAAAAACATAAAAGAAAGACTCTAACATACAATTTGGTTACTGTAGTTGTAACAGTAGTCACATGAATTTCATATGACGAAGACTAAATATTTGATGAGGTGGAAGCTATCTTTGTGAAGTTTACTGAGTGAGCAGCATGAAAAAAACAAGCATTCACACTTGTAAATATAAAAAACCCAACTAAATTCAGAGCTGAATTTTTAATTTTTTTATTTTCAAGGGCAATATGCAATGGTGACTGCTCTGGGCAGAGCAGCTCGTGGTCATCATCTGAAGGGGGTCAGGTCCTGCTTTTACTCTGAACAGATGGTTTAAGTTTCCAAGTTTGAACAAAACCTGTTACTCTTCTTTGCAAAAAAACCATCTTCCTGTCCTACTCCAACCAACATTAACATGGAAAAATTCTACAGAAATATAAATGCTCTGCTTGATTTCAGCTGTTATTTCAAGCACAGTATCAGCATGAGGTAAAATGAACTTTCAGAGGAAGAAAGCACCAGTCCAAAAATCCAGGCTAGCGGGATTTCAATTATTTTAAATTAAATTTGATATTGGGTTTTACAATAAAAATAGTTTTCACTTTAAATTATATATTTTTCTTACATTTATTTTTAAAGAAGCAAGCAGCACTTTACTAGAGCTGTGATACACAAAATATTTGGGACTGTTCTCAAGAGCCTCAAAGTAAAGTACTTCAATCAAAAAGAAAAAACACCCCATCGTCATTTGCACGGATGAAGCTATAACATTTTCTGATTTTTTTGTATGATTTTAACTCTCCCGTGAGCTGTAAAACATTTCTAAAGGCAGAATGCACAGCTTCAGCACTAAGCTCTGATTTCCCTTCTTTTAATCAAGTAATGAATTTGTCATTTGCTGCTGTGATACTGCTAATAACTGGTTTGAATGTCCACTCACATATGGATTCAGGTTTGGTTTGTTCAAATTTCTTGTCTTTGTTGACTATAAGAAAAAGATGCAGCTTGAAAAACCCTCCTTAATAACAGAAGGAATTTTCCAAAAATTGGATTATGTTGAACAACAAATTCTTCTCAAAACCAAAGAAAACCCAAAACTGCTTCTGGTGAGTAAGAGTATGCATGTCCCTGGGAGGTAAGAATAGTATATTAAAAAAAATACTGGACTTATGAAATCCTCTAAAAACTTGTGTTTACCTTTATTAATGAAACTACCCAGCCTCCTCTGGCATACAGCTGACTACTGGTTATGCTCTTGGTGTAATCAATACTCAGATACATTGTAGGTCCCCAAACCAGGGAGGATTTGCATGGTATGGAGTAAACACAACCTGCCAAGCACAGCACTGAGACAGCTGAGGGAAAACACCAGCTCTGAGCTGCTCCAAGCCTTTGCGATCAGAGGCAGATGCACTGCCTTGGGCAGAGGCACCCAGAGCACATCCTGCACCTGAAATACTCACACTGCCAGTCCCAACCTCTGATTCAAGAGGACGCAAGTATAATTAGGGGTATTACTTTTGATACACTGATGAAGTGTGTATTCCAATGATCTTGCACCAATTTTAGATTACTGCATCATTATTTTAGGGGTAGAATCACTGTAGTGATCCTAGGAACTGAATATGTAATTTTACAAATATAATGCCTATAGGACTTGATGAAGAGAGCACAAGTTTTTAATGCATCAAATAATTACAACTGATTGGGGTTGGGAGTAGGGAACAACTTACTTTTCAGATGACCATCATTACAATGAATATGCTGCAGTGCTAGTACAGAATCTGTCTCTGCACCACCCCCTGCAACGCCTTCAACATATTTCAATGATTTGAAAGGATAATTTGGTGCTTCATAAATTATTAGCAAAACAAGATAGCACCAGCTACTACAAAGCACAAAATGATATGAAGTCTTCAACAGCACTATTCAAAGGACAGCTTTTATCCTGAAGCCCATAATACTTACAGATCAATTCATGCTTTTCCATTTATAAAACAAAAGGCAACATTTAATAAAACTAGTATTGGGGAGGGATGAGATGTACTACCCACAGTAAAATCTACTTGGGTTTTAGGAGAGGTTAATGAGAAGAAAAGAAATATTTAACTATGTCCATTTGACAAAAGTGGTCTGGCTACCTCTAGAGATAAACATGGAAAGCCTTTTATGTATTTAGATATGTTCAAATTACTAAAAAAGGGTCAAATACTGGCTAAAAATTGTGGTTTCTTCTACAGCAACCTAGTAATTCTGAACGAAAGTAGGATCTGTTGAAAGCAACATGAAAGCTGGGAGAGAATAATCCTGCAATGCTACTTCAGAATCAGATTTGTTCTGCCTAGACTGGGATGGCTCAAAAATACTTTTATATTTTGCCTCACCAGATTCTTGTTTTTCCCTAGAAAAAGCAGCTGCAAATGGCATCATTTTAGAGACAGAAATTGTCTTACATGAAGCAAGCTCCTTGAATGCTCTTAGATATACAGCAGTCTCAAAGACAGACATTTAAAAAATCATCATTATCAGTACACCACCAAGAATCCTCAAACATTTAGGACAAGATATGAAACAGTGTTAAGAGCTTAAAAAAGGGAGGCTCAAACAAAAGTCACCAAAAACCTCAAAGAAAATTCCTCTGCAAAACCAAGCTAAAGTCACACAGCTACAGAAGAGCACATTAGTGTGTACTGCATCTTGCCACAACACATTTTGTGACTTGCATTGATCTGGGATTATGCTGCCCTGCTGTGGGAAGACACAGGGACTACAAATTACAGGCACAGCCTCAGATGTCAGTGGATAAAGAACTGAAACTGCACATGTGTGTTGGAACATATGCACACAACATCTAAACCCCCCCCAGAATCCCTCTTTGCCATACACTGTAACTCTGGATAGGGAATGCCAGTTTCCATTCTAACAAATAAGAAGATCTTTGACTTCAGTTTTTTAAATACAAAAATTGGCTCAGCATTTCATGCTGGACTGTGGTGGTATCATATTTGATCAGTTAAGCCAGGCAGTTTTCTACAACAGCCTGTTATATTTGGACAAAACAGATACCTTCTTGTGAATATAACTGATGAAATTGGAATTATGACTCCATACTTTCTCCTTGCAACTCTTCACTCTTGTTCCTCTGGCAGAACCTACACCTGCCACTGCAGTGGCAATGGAATGAACCATGGAAATGGTCTTCATCCATGAAATCAAGATCAGTCAAAAGACTACAACAACAGTGTTCCCATAAACATTATTTTGGAGAGAATCAGAGAGGCTCCCACTGTCTGTCCCACCAACTGTTTTTAAATTAAAGCATAAGAATCATTTCATGTTACTTTGTGCAACTTTGCTCACACTGTTTTGTTTTTCATGAGCTCTCCCTCATGCTAGTGTCCCATATGGAGCAGTAGGGACAAATTGCTTCATTTTATCAGATAACAGGATAAGGAACTGAAGAACAGGGAAAACACAAAAGGATCAGACTACTGCATCACACATCTAAATCAACTGTAAAGCCAAAGCATTCCTCCCATTCCAAACCCATCCTATTGCCATGCTCCATTTTCTAACTCTAATTCTCATCTCTATCCAAACATCAATCTTTCTAAATGAAAAAAAAAAAATAAAGGGGGGGTGGTGGGAATTTTTTGCATAATTTTTCGCATTTTAAAACACATGGTGCAGTTCTTAGTGATTACTAGAAAAATACCAGTTATCTCAAGAAAAAACAGTAAGGAGTTTTTTAAAAGTTGTTTTAAAGCTAGCAATCTGTCAAAGAAAAAACAACTGAAAAAAATGTTTTTCAAACACTTGGCACCATCTGTTTCATAAAAAAAAGGAAAGAAAAAAAATACTGTAGTTAGCATAAGCATTGCTTAACTCAGCACACCAGCAAATAAGTGAAAACCCCATCAATTTCTATTTAAATAAAACATGAATTATCTGGATTTTGCCAGAGATAAATAGACTGTGACATGGTAATGTACATGGTAACTTTTGATAGTGTCCTTTAATTCCTATTTCTTTATTTCTCAACGTCTCATAGGTACTCAAAAGATACTTAACCACAAACCACATTTAATTCCCAAACTCTGGGGTGAAAGCCAAGTAAACACATTATGAACTGGGCATCTGCTTACCCAAGACCAACACATGGCATTTATAATTTTGCCAGTTCAGTTAGTAACATATCCAAACAGATGCCAAAGGAACTAATCCAAAGACTTCTCAGGCAATGGGAATTAGACTTATTCAGAGGCAAAGCATTAAAAACCACCTTATGCATGACACCAGCATAAAAACATGGTGCTAAGCTTTACAATGCACAGGAGGGGTAAAAAGAAACGTTAAGGCAACAATGCAGATGCTCAGAACTAGAAATAGGAGCCTCTTACACACATTGTCAGCTGTTGGCAGTTTCCCTTGCCCAAGTGCACAGTATTCACTCCCAGTGACAAGGGTGTCCCTGTTCTCTTGGCAACCTAAATATGGGACTCCCTGGGAACCAAGGTAAGGTAAGGTGTGCTTGAGCTACAGAATGATTTGGGGTTTGCTGTTACAATGCCCAAAACTCAAACACTGACAAAGCCAGACTGCTTCCACAAACACGTGATCAGTGTATTCTGTGACATCAGGCAAATGGCACCTTTTGGGTAACAAACCCCAGAGCATCTGGGAAAACAGGAAAACCTGGATAATACGGACAGCAACGATGTGCCTGAGGAATATGCTGCAGATGCATCTGGGTTGCTGTGCCATCCCCAAGGTCCAAAGTGGCTCTGTTGACCCCACATTGGAATAAGCCTGGTGTTACTCGCTGTGCTGGAGATCCCTGCTCAGCGTTCACATTTCACACACAAACATTTATGTCCATCAGGCCCAGAACTAAATCTGAGGTAATGTGCCTAAGCAGACCTGTGGTGACACCATCCTGCTCAGGATGCCAAATCCAGGAAAACCTCCTTTGTTCAAGCTCAGTGCTGCAGGAATGTTTCTGGACTCCAGCTGGTCCCGATGATAGCTTCCATGCCACTGCAGCCAAGCTAATCAACCCCACAAACTAACAAATTAGCTAATAAGGCTTGCTGGAACTGACTACACATCTATGGCCTGACTTGCTCACTAAACTAACCAGATAAAGCTCTCGGGGGGGCTGGTGGGTGATGTTGGAGGTCACTAGACTGGAAGCAACATTTTAATCTTTCAGATTTCATGCTTGATCGGATTAGCCATGGCTAATGGCTTCTGCAGCCTTCTCTTCCTAGCCCTAAGAACATCAGCGGAGAGCTCCTAATACAGGGCGACTACAGGGAATTCATGTATTGCACCAACATAGCAAACATTCCAAAATTCAATAAATTATCCAAACAAGTAGGTACTGGAAATCTGTATTGATTCACTCAGGACTGCAGGGGATGTTGCATCACCTGGATGTAACTGAAGACAGAAAACCATGATGTGAAGCAGCTCCAGCATAAAACTTCACTGGCCATGCTGACCCATGGCACCACCTATTGATGTTCTCTGCCCCAAACCTCTCAGTGAGCACTTATCAAGGCAAACACAAAAATCCTGAACCTTGCTGAAAGACCAGACACTGCCCAATGGTCTGACCCTCCAGTAATGGAAAAGGCCACCCATCAAAAGGACACCGAAGCCCATCTGGAGGTGATGACACATGATCAAAAAGAGCAGGGCTCAATTTTACTGCCTCTGGGGCACATTGAAGGAGGTGGGAGAAGCCTTGAAGGTCAGGCTTTATCTGTGTGAACAGCCTCTGCATTATCCCCACTTCATTCCAATAACTCATTTTTCTTGTTTTCTTTCCAGATTGCTACCTTACAAACCCCAGCTCATTCTCCCCTCTGTAATTTCATTTGTCCTTTGTGTTTTTGGACATGTTTTCCATTTGAAAGACTCATATTCAAAATGTCAGAGAATTTACAGATTAGCAATGCAACATGGAAGACATCTAGAAAAATGAAGGGAGAAAATATCTGAATTCATGAGTACTTGACAGCTGAATAAGTCTCACTGAATTTTGTACCAAGCGTAACTTCAAATATATCTTTTTGTATTTTTTAAGGAAATGTCCAATGCACCAAAACAGCCTAAAATAAAAAAGTAAAACAAACCAAAAAACCCCAAAACCAAAGCCCACCAACTTAAATTTTAGGTCTAAAGGAACTTCTGATCAAAACCAGCACTGGAGATATTTTATTGTGGTACTTCTGAAAATGATCCTGTAATAACTTTGAAAAGTACTCTTTACTGAAAAAAAAAAAAAATTACCAAAAGCTGTGAAAAAATACAGAACAGACATTCAACCTTTACCCTTTGACTCCTGGAAATAATATTCTGTCTTCTGTGTAAGTGCTGCCTGGTCATAGTAAAGCAAATGCATTTGACCTACAGAGCTCACCATGACTGTAAGTGAATGTCAGACCCAGGCATGCAGGATGTCTGATGCTGCAGCCCTGACTGATAACTAAGAAGTCAGATATAAATAAATCTGGAACAGTTGGGATTGACTGTTGTTTAGCACTTTCAGACAGACGTTCAGGGCAACTGGCAGGGGCTTTGAAAGCTGTTTCCTATATTAGAATCATGACAAAAATAGAAAGTGAGGCTGCATTCCCTTGTCTTCTGCTAAAATAGAGCTTACTCAAAAACATTTTACAAGTTTGTCAAGGCATAATCAGTCCACAGTCAGATACAGAATGAAATCAAAATTGGAAGTCCCATGTTAATTCAACAAATAGTTACTTATTGAATTAATAAGAGGAAAAAAATAAAAAAGGAAAAACGAGTAGGAGATAATAAGGACAAGGAGAAGCTGGCTTTTCTACTTTAAAAAAACCCCAACTTTTAAGTGAAGGCCCAATTAGAATTCACTAGCCAGAAAGACCCCAAAGATCATTAAAAATAACATAAAAAGGGAAAAGCATATATTTTATCAACTGTCCTTAGGAATATTGCCAGGGGGGGGTTGAAGTTTGGGGTGTTTTTTTGCTGTTTTTGGGCCTGTTTGATTTGTTTTTAAATTCAAGAACAGATGTTGCATAACTGCTGACAGCAAGGCTGAGTGGTGAGAATGGAACAGGAAAGAGGAAGCATGTATTTCTCTTCTGATTCTAAGTGAGGGTTTCTCTTCTGATTTTAAGTGTCCCAAATACTGTTCACAGGGCAGGTATTTGTCACAGTGTTATCTTGCCTCCAGCAATTAAGCTTCCAAATAAATTAAGTTGGCTTTTATTTGTGTGTTCTTACAGTCAAAATGTATCTACCGAAATATTGCAGGATTAGCTAGTTCACTGACTAAACAGCCCATTGTTCTGCCAAAATAATCAGTGGCCTTAATGAGCAATTAAAAGTTTCCAGGGTCAATGAGAAATGAAAACCTTTGTATAAACACCAGAAATTCTGTGTACAACTTCCTGCTGCTGTTTCAGATCATGAGTGAACTCGGGAACTACATGCAAGAGGCACACGTGAAAGAGAGTAGAGTGTATTGTACAAAATCAGACCAGGGTACAGTAAGAGCAGTTGGATTCAGCCACGTAACCCTGTCCAGATTGCCCATCCTGTTCTGGGTTCTTTCTCACCCAGAACAGCCCTGCACAGCCTTGTGTTTCCCCAGAGGAGGCTGTCCCACCCCCGTGCCCGTGGTGCCCTCTAGGCAGAGCCTGCTCTGTGCTCAGTGCCCTGCTGTGGAACTCCTGGAGTGCAGCACACGCTGGAGTCACTCCCTGCAAAACCCTGGGCACCCAATCCAGTGACCCAATCCAAGTGACTTCCAGCTTCTTCCCATGGGTTTTGCAATGTGCAAACCACAAAAGAATCAACCAGGAAATTCCTGCAGCTTGCATTCTACCTACTGCTGGTATGAATTAAGGCATAATTCAAGGGTTCAGGGGGTGCTGAAGATGTTCGTACAGAGGAGCACATTTCAATAACCAAATTATGAACTCTTTTCCCTTCATGACAATGGCTGAAAATATGCTTGATGAAAGATAGAAAACTCACCATGAAGAGTCAAAACTTTGCTTTATAGTGAATTGCCACATGGTGCATGTAATTTCCTTTTACTAGAACAGCCTTCTTAAGTGTATTTTAAACTAATTACCTTTAGGTGGAAAATATGACTTGCTTTCAGCTTTGTGAGGCCAGTCCACCACAAGAGGTCCAAACCTACGAAAGCTGGCAGTGATCTCATCTACAAAAAACCAAATGAGGCACCTTAGAGAGAGTGCAAAAACTGACAATGGCATGGTTAAAAGGTCTTAAAAAACAAAACAAAACAAGAACAGTGAAAACTGCAATAATGTCCATAGAGGATGCCTAAATATTCTTTCATCTCTGTGCTGTACACAGCTGCTTAAAAAAGTGATTTTACATTCCTCTAGTGGAAGTCTGCAGCAGGATTAAATGCAAACATGATCTATCAGAAGTGAATATGCTTCAGCTGCAGTCTATTTCTAATTATAGCCCCAGAGCAGGGTCAGATGCAGCCACATGGGGCTGACGGAGGAGCTCCATGTCAGCACGGCTGCTCCTTGCAGCCTGCCCTAGAAAGAGGCTGCAGCAGGTCAAGCCACTGTGGGCATTTCACCTTCCTCAGGCCCCTCAGGAAATCTGCCTTGAATCACCAAGTTTTTTTCTTCACTTTTTAAGTATCAGTTTGGAGCCACCATGTAACACACATCACAAGCTACCCTATAGGACTATTTTGTTTTATATGTAAATCCTTCAGAAAAAGGTATTTTAAATTGTTTTTGAAAAACTCTTATTTTCTCAATACATTTTAAAATGTACTTTAAAGAAAGAATTTGTTTAAAATTGTGTCTAATGTGATGTTAGGCAGATCAGAGTAACAAGCCAGTGGGGTTTTCCAGTTTCTGGATTGCTGTTTGAGATGTGTCCAGTTTCTCTGACCCCAGGAATTGCACACCAGATTTTTCAAGCATCTGGAGACAGAACACACGTGTTGTGTACCTGAAGAGCTGAAGGAGAAAGGGTTACTGAAGGAGACCTCTCAGGAAACAGGGTCACTGTGTTTCCTCCTCACAGGACAGACTGAGTACATATTTTGATTTTGAGTGACCCAGCAATATTCACATCAGTTGTCCCTGTTGGGCTGATGCTTCTTACAGCTGCAAATCCAGTACAACAGTGTGACATGGGATCTGCATTTGAGGTGTTTGTAAACACAGACTGGCAACTCATACTATTTCTTCATTAAAATTGTACATCGTTTAGGCTTCAGGTTTGTAGATTCGAGATCTCCCTCTTTTCATTATAAGGCATCCTCAGATTCCCTGTGTATGCACATTGAAGCTAGACAGTGGTGGATTCCAGAGCTATATTTCAGCTATGAAAAATACCAAAAACTGTCATGATTTTAGTTTGGGAGTAAGGGTTTGTGTGGCACACACAGGTAGAGCAGATAATTATTGAGAAAAACTCTGACCATCTTTGCTAAGCAGGTTATTACTTTGCAACCATATTACTACCCTGTATTTATCATCTGAACCCTGCATACATACTGGGTATAAGAGCTGATTATTTAAAGCCCACAGTATTTTGGTAAGGACTGCATTAAGAAAGCCTTTAAAGTCAACCACATCCAAGAATAGCAGAAGACTGTGGAGGAGAGACAGTACCCACTAAGTTCCCTTTTTCAGCTTTCCCACTTGACAGCCGTGGGAAGACATGCAGATCAGAAGATCTGCTGTGCAGCCACTTCTGTCTCCATCTCTTCTCATCTCCAGTACACAAGAACAAGTAAATTCTCAGCTGTTGCAGGGGGTGGTGGTGTGTGTTTGTTCTAAGTAACACCTCAAGGACTCAAGAGACACACCTGGGAAAATCCATTTGCTTCTATGAAAATCTGACCTTTGTAATAGTAATCACATGAAAGCCAATTCCCACATCTCAGCAATGCAGGGGATTGACAGTACCTTCATCAATGTCAGGAGGAAGACCTCCAACAAACACCTTTCTAGAGTAGCGCTCCACTCTCTCCCCATTTTGACAGCGTGTCGGAGAGCTGAGGCCCGAGGACAAGGACTGATCACCATGGCTGTCGTCCAGGAACCCATCTTCAAAAGGAAACAGTGAAGACCGACCTGCAACAGATTTTATAGGTTCTATAGTTAATGATATTTGCTGGTCAATTAAGTATTTCAGTAAAAATCTCTTCCTTTTATTGTTTTCCTTTAACAGAACTTCCATTAAAGGACCCAGCTAGGTGGTCCAGTTGTCCAATTCATGTTCCTTAGTATTGTTTCTATTTTTCCAAGAGTGTACTACCCTTACAATTCACCTAATTGAGCTTTAAAACAAACCCTTGTGAATGGATAGAAACAAAAAAGAAGTTATCTGATGAAATTATGTGTCATAGCTATAGAAATAACCTTTGCAAGATTTTACATTTCAAACCAATTCAAGATCTCGCAAGCCACTGCACTGCAGAGCAGGACAGTTCTGTGAGTGCCCTACAGGATCCTGACAACAAGGGCTGCAGCACTTCCACCTCCACGGAACACAGGCCCATGCTGAGAGGGGGGCAAACAGCAAAATAAACGTGGAAAAGCTTTGGATTGTTGGTATTAAACACAAAATGAAGAAACATAGCGAACAACAAAAAAAAAAATCTTGTTAAATAAACCACAAAGAACTTGCACTTAAAGGAAAACACTGTTAGCTAGAACAGCCTATTTGTTACCCAGAGTTAAAACATCCTTTCAGCAATGAAAGAGCAAAATCAGCAGAAATGGCTGCTACTCTGTTAATGGAAAGTAAAGAATGTATTTGTAACCATCTGATGTGATTGATTAACTTGTTGCCGCTACTACCAAAGTATACATATACACATTATCTTAAAACCAGATTTATTAACAAGGAAGATAAAAAACTCAAAGACTACATATAAGCAACACTTGCAAACTTTGGAATTTAACAATTCCCTATACCTGAGTTGAAAAATACATCCTGCAATACAGAGAGATGTATAAATAGGAACAACACCTCAACTCTGAAAAGGCTACTTGTCCCCTCATACCATGGAGGATTGCTCCCAGGGATGGAATTACAATTAATTGATACAAATGGTTTATAGGGGAGTTGATTACAAATATAGATGTATTTCTACTTTTGTAAGTGCACATAATTAAATTCAAAGGTAATGGATCACATGGAATTGACACAGCAAGACCTAAGGATTAATACCATACTGGTATTAACAGAACAGGGAAGTGAAGGAAATAAAAACAGGGGCAAGGAGAAAAATCAAGACAGAGGGACAGCAGTCAGAAGAACATATACACTGAAAATATCAATAATTGTCTCCAGTACCAAAGGAAAGATTACAAAAAGAAACAACGATCCTGTTTATGGAAAATCAGCTGACAAAGTCAGGAATGATGTTTTCACTGACACACAACACCAGCCTGATTTTTTTTTACAAACATCAGGTACCAGAAAAGTGTTGATTAAAAAAAATATATATTGAATGTTAAACACTGACAGACATCATAGACACAAAAATCCACTGAAGCAAAAATCCTACCATGAATTTACACATCAACATAAACAGGGTAAATGCCTCAATCAAAGAAGGATGTAGAGATGCTACCTTTCAAAGACTCGTCAGAAATGGTGGGTTCAGAGCATAAAACAGGAAAGACTTTTGCTGAATGTTCCATTAATGGACAAACAGGTCATGCACATGTGTAAACATATGCATTTCAACACAAAAGAGAACATGTGCATGGGAGAAAAAATTATTAAGAATACTCAAACTGTGTAAAAATATCAAATCAGAACACTCATTGAAAAGCAGGAAATCTGAAAATATCTCAGAGATTGACATTACTGAAGAGATAAATCATTTTTAATGCCTGCCCATCAACCTGCCTTCTTGTAAAAAAGTAAACAAACAAGAAACATGAGCCATTAGTGGAAGATGACATATCAAATTAATAACAAGGTGTTCAATTAAAATACAGATCTGCAGAGGAGACTGAGTTCTGAAGGAAATAATAAAAATTGACAGCAACTTAGAAAGAAAGGCATCACCTCTAAGCAGCATGCCAGATGCTTGGTGGTCTACAAGCACTGCACTCACCTTAAATAAATGCAAATGATGTTCCTTAAGTTTTTAGCTAAGTCAAGTATAGAGCTACATGTAAGAATACATTTAAAATAATAGAAAGCATACAGACAAGGGAATAGGCAATGACTGTCATGGTCTTTTCCAGTAAGGGAAAAATAAACTGTATTGAACACAACCAGTACATGCCAAGGCTGAAAGTAAGGCAAACTTTGGAAATTGCTACAGACTTTTTTAGGATGTTGAAAAATTTATGTAGGCTTAGAAAACAGAATGAGTAAATACAGGAGAAAAATGCAATCTAAAGCAATAAATATTAAAACATCACCTCAAGAGACCCCCTAGGGCAAATTTCTGGGAGAACATTATGGGAAAGCATCACCAAATGCACTTTTTTGGTAACATACTCCTGTACCCCTCCCTGGGCATCTCTGAATTGTCAGTGTAGCAAAACAGTTTGGGCTGATTTCCCACAGCGCTGCTTATATCTGTACCTGAAAAACTGGTTGTAAAAGTTTAAAAACAAGGTACCAGGAACATGACTCGACAGCTCTAAACATAGTAGTTATAAAGAAATGCTCATCTCCTTTCTCAAAGGAAACAGAGAATCAAGTAGAGAACTGAGAGTTTATGGCAATCCTCAAGAAATGTCTGACAAAACCTCTTCTCACTGAAGATGCTTAGTCACAGTGACAGAATCGAACACTAATTAAAATATCCAAGTATAACAAACACTAAATGAGTCCTTGCACAGACTTGCCCGTGGCTACTCTGCATATTATCCTAATGCAAATGGTAAAAGCAATAATAGAGAGGGATATATGAGAATATTTGATAACCAACAGACTGTAGAAGAATTTCATGCTTAAGGTTAAGAAAGCTCAAAACCAACATTATAAAAGTCAAGGTCATGATAAAGCATGAACATCACAGACTTTAATATCAATGAGGCAAGTCAAAATCCCTAACATTAATGACAAGGCACACACACGCACAAATCTGTTAGTATGGAAAAGCCTGCATTTCACACAGGAAACAAGTCTTGTGGAATGAAACATGCTTCTTGGTGGTGAGAAAAAAAAACAAACAAACAAACTGAAAAGCCAGCACATTCAGAACTTGTTTGCCCTGTTTTGTCTTCACTAAAATTTGTATAAAACTGCCTAAATTACATTCATCACAATTACTTCTGCATTATTGTATTTTGCTTCTACAAGTAAAAACCAATTGCAAAGAATTTATAGTCTCCTACTAATTCCTACCTCCTTTTCTACTTTGGTGCCATTTAATCAATCTGGAAACACCTGCTACAATCTTAAAATAAAATTAAACAGTGTTCATGTGCACAGAGAGTATTCCCTACTGTATACTCCACATACTTCCCAATTTGTTTCAGTACCATGAAAGCACTGAAAAAGTCTTAGAATGCTTTCAATATCTGTTAACAGTAGATCTCTGCAGGTGGAGAAAAATACGAAGCTAAGTTTGTGAGGAAAATTTGAATATTTTGTTTCAGATTTAGCTGTCAAATAAACACTAAAATAAGTCAGCTTTGGACAAAATCAGAGCAAATGCTTTATTACAGACTGTGTTAGTATGGCTTGTACAGCCTACCACCTGAATCCATACAAATTACAAGCCCTTACACACCATTGGTCTGCGTGATGGATGCATCTAAGGTTCTTCACAAATGTGATGCAAATTCTACATTTGGAAAAGGAGGCAATGTCACCTGCATAGCTTGCAGAGAACTTCATGGAAAGGAAGATAAAATTACATTTAATGCTGAAGTACCCCATGCAGATGGTACTGCAAAAACGTAATTGTTCAAAGCTGCTATTTTCACTGTTATTTTCTCAATAACTACCATTCTGTGTAAGCTAGAGCACAGGACATAAATGTAAGCTGCATTAATGGCTTGCTTGGTAGAGCTGTTGGACCTGCTATTGTCCTTGTTCATTCATCTCTGAGAACAATCTGATCTGCAGCACTGGACATTTATAAAATATTTTCCCTTTGCTTTTATGTTTTAAGGGTTATCTATGATGAAATACTGTTAAAATGTGCTTAAATACTGTATCTTTTCAAAATGATCAACATTCACTGCTGAGGACAGTTACTAGTATTGGTATTCACACATGTTCTATCTGAGGCAACTCAGTGTAATAAAGTCTAATAATCAATGAAAGCTGTTTCATGTAAGAAAAAAGCAATTATCAAATGCTCAATGCAGCAGTTAAACTTTGCACTTCTACAAAACAAATAAACACCAAACATAAACCCCAAACCAATCTTGTTTTGGAACACTCTGCATTTCAAGTCCCAAATACGTGTCATGAGAATCTTTACATTCAGTCATCCTCCAGTTCTCCAGTAATAGCAACACATTGGAGTTATCAGCTCAGGACCATCACTGCTTTAAGATGCTGTTAAAAGGGAGCTGTTTTGCAAGAGAAGAATGTGAGATTGATTTATATGAAGCAATTGATCAACTAAATAATGTTAAAATTGGTAACATCATCACAAGAAAACGAAAATATTTACTTCTCCCACTATTCAGCAAACAAAACATTTAGTAAATACTTTTACCTCTTCTCCGCCCATAGCTCCTGGCTGCATGTAAACACAGAAGAAAATTGTCGGTACAGCTGTCATTAGATTTAGCTCCAAAAGCAATGAAAATGTAGCTTCTACCTCTTCTCTTTTTCCCCTCCCACCATAAAGAAGGAAAAGACATTTAAAAGTGCAAGATGAAATTCAAACAATTCAAGACAAGAAAAAAAAGTTGAAGATGATACAGCCAGGGAAGAAGGAAAAAAAAAAAAAAAAGAACATACCTGCTGTGCAAGTTTTCTACATAGCAAAGGGCAAAAGTATTTAAAAAATCAGGCATATAGGACAGTATTATAAAATAATAATTTAGGATTATGGTTTTAAGTGGCAATAAACATCTAATTTTGCATTTTATTAAATAGTTCTGGAGAACATATTTTCCAATTATGTTTCAATTTTAATAATTAACCATATGTAAATATTAAAATCCTACTAAAACTGAACTCAATAGCCAGTACATTTAGATGAATAAAACCAGATTGACAAAATGCCTTCATAACTACCAGAATTAACAAAGTTTTTCAATGAGATATGCATCAATGCCAAATCCACAATTTTGGACAACTTCAGAACCGTATTTTGTGGCAAATGCAAAAACCAGCATTTTTGATCTGAATTGTCAGAAAACCAGAAAATAATCTGGAAAGCACGTGCCTTCTACACAGGATCTCTGATCTATCCCAAGAGCCATCTATCCTTCCAAGGTAATCAAATATAGAAGGCTGGGGATCAAGCAGGGTTTTTTAACAGAAGTGAGCCCATGTAAGAGGTAACAGAGCTTGCTTTTGTTTCTTTCTCTCCTCATTGTAAGACTATCAGAGTTCCTGCTCCTTCCCAACCTCACCTCTTATTTCCCAAACTAACACAGTGCCTTCCAGTCCTGCCCTACACACCCAGGTGTCCCACCAGCCCCCTCAGCATCCCCTGGCTCCTCTTCTTTGGACCAAGGGGCCCTGGGGCTACCAGAGCAAGGCTTGCCCTCCTTCAGCACAGGCACCTCTCTTCTACCCAGGCAGCTTCTTCCTCAAGCCCTGAAGAAACACCATAGCCCTACACCTTTTTTCCTTCCACTATCACAAAAAGGAAAGTACCTGAGTATGTCACAGGGGCATTAAAAAATTTCAAGGGCTATGATGCCCTGCAATTGCTTTGCCATTTCTGTTTAACACAAAGACAGCAGGAGCTGTTTGTGTGAACAGCTCCTCAGCCATGGTGAGGTGGTTGATAAGCCCTGAGAGAGACTCTGCTTCTTGCATAGCAGGCAACAGGGAGAATTAATGCTAGAGCTTGCCTTGCAGCAAGAATAAAATTTGTCCCCCTGTTTTGTAGTTATTGCCCTATTTTATTAGTTATTATGATGGCAAAGAATCGCTGTCAGATCTCTTGTTGCAAGTCGTTGTCTTGATGAACGCCCACATTCCCATAAAAGCATGTTTCAAGGTATAGTTGTGGACACTAACGATGGATAAGTTATAGTTCTGAGAGCAATTTATCTGAAAGAGGTTTCTCAGAATGTTACCAATCTAAAAATTAAATAAAGCAGCATTATTTCAGTATGAGATGAGACTCCTGTGTTTGTTCTGAAGAAAACAAAGATTTATATGCTTAATGTAAACTTTTAGGATCTGATCAAGGTCAGTACATGATGGCAGAGATCTACCACGGGCTTCTGTAAATTTTAGAATAACCGATTGCTACTCATGTATTATAATAGTCACATACAATACTGCACTGCAGAATAATACTTTTATCCTATATTTGCATTCACACACAACCTTTATGCCCATAAAAGTTACTGAAACTCACTGAAGGTACATTTGCCCTGGTAAATCCCAGGGGCAAAATAGTGCAATTCACTTAAACAAGAAGTGCAAGTCAGTTTTTGTTGATTTAAAAACATTGCATCACATTTAAATACTCAAAGAAGGTGAAATTTCACCACTGTTGTTTATATTTTGTATACGTACACACACATAATTTGAAAATTATCTCAGTTTTAACCAGTATTTATATTAAAATGTTACTTTTTTCCAAGAAGCTGAGTTATTCAGCATGATGACTTCAGAACCTCAATGCACACTTTATTATGTTGTTTTCTCAGGAAGTTGAATGTGTCATTTGAAACAAGTTAATTAAAAAATACCCATCTTGCTCACAATTCAAAATTGACAGCACAACAGACTAAACAGCAGGAATAGCTCATCAGGTAAATTTCATAATGCCTCCAGTTTGAGTAAATACTTCAGAAAGTAAACAATTTAGAAATTATTCTTGAATGAAGACATTTGGGAGAAAATAAAAAACTTACTGCACTATTACAAACAATGAAATTACTAGAGCTATGTATATAAAGTTGCTTTCTCTCTTTGGCAATTCCAACAGAAGACAAAAAACAACTGGGAGCTCCTTAAACTGTACACCCACATGGGGAGCATCTTCTCCCACGTACTGGTTTTGGTGATACATATAAATGTCCTTTTGCACAGAAAACCATCCCCTGAAATGTTTCTAAATTCAACACAAACGATTCTTCCCCAGGTACCTCCTAGATCACGACAGTGTTAAGGCAAACCCAGGTGCTTTAAGAGGGGCTGAGCACACTCTCCCATGTAAAAAGTGCACGGATGGATTGTGCCTTGGTGTTTGTCCATCCTCAGCTATGTTCTGTAATTGTCAGGTACAAAGTTGCATAATTGCTGTGTCCCAAATTGCCTGGCCTCAAATGCAAAGGAACAACCGATTCTTTCTCACCTGCTGATAACTCTCCTGAAACTATTAACTCACCTCATCTCAGAAGTCAAGTGTATTTTTATGAACATGAAACTGTATCATGAAGAACAGAACTTTGAGCTTTTAACAAACCAGCAGAACAAACTCCCCAAACCTCAAATCTTGCAATGCAATCAAGGAAACTCAGTGTTAATGCTTTGGAATTCCTCAAAGGCTGCAGCTGAAATTTCCCATTGTTGTAATAAATCAAAACTCACTCAAATGAACTGCTCAGATTTTAACTTCATCTCAAGGCTACATGAAACTGATGAAAAAGGAACTTTCCTGGGATTTTTTGACTGTTTTATCATAATATGGGACTGAAACTGCACCTTGGATTTATATCAAATAATTAGCAGTCCTAGGAAACAATAGATTTGTGAAATGATATAACATTAACTCAAAAGGCCTAGATTTACACACTCTCCATGTCATAACTTAAAATTAATTTATCAAGTAATTTCAAATCTAGAAATAGACAACAACACTCATTTCTATTAGCACATTTAATGGATGACTTAATAGAAAGTATTTTGAGATTTTTAAGAACATTCTTTCTTTACTTCTGGTATTCATCTTGTTCACACGATTATGTGGCCACAATATCAAAGGTGCACACCAAGGAAATCTTAAAGACACATCTTAAATTGACATAAAATAGCATTACCTCTATGAAAAAAAGAGATCAGCATTTCCAAACTAGAAATTTTAGAGCTATACTGGCTAAAGGAAAGTTTATTTGACAAGACTGGGAACCTCCTTGATTTATAAGGTACCAGATTCTTATTCTAGCTTGGAACACTCATTTGTATTCTTGAAGCAGTCAGCAGTTCAGAACAATACTTGCTTTAGGACATGATGAGTTATGCAATGATTTTCTAAGATCAGAAAGGAAAATGTGTCAAGCTTTTGCTTTTGAACAGAGGGTCTCTGAAGTTCTTAGGGATCTGGAAGTTTACAAGTGAATTAAAATACCAGGGAAAATGCATTCATTAACTGAGGGAAGGTGATAGAACCGAGTATAATTATGCAATGTGTTTTTCTGCAACAGAGAGATCATCCAGAAGAATTGCAAAGATGGACACTCATCTACAAGCAGTTCAAAAGGTGGTTCTCAACTTCCACCAATGGATGGCCTGGATGTGCAGATGGGTGCTAAAACAATTTGGTTATATGAACCTCAACAGTCCCTTTTGGTTGATTTTTTTCCCAGTACTAACAATGCAAGTGTTGCAGCAATCTCCCTGCTAACATATGCTCATATACATACACAGCTGAATCCCATCTCCAGAAAAACACAATCTACATGTAAGCTGTATGCAGCTAAGTCCCACACACTGGGCCTCAAACACTTGATCAAACACATGAGCTACATTCAATACCCAAAACCAGCTTAGGTGTCCTTTCCTGAGGCATAAAAGCAGCCAAGCAACTGTGCAAGAGGGAAGGTTCACCTATTTGTATCTTTTCATTTCAGTCTAAAAAAATCTGTTAACAATAAAACTCACATTTTTAACAGCCAGGCTGCTTCATCTCTTCTAGCATCACCTATAATGCTCTTGGAGTAGCCTGGGAAATCTTAAAATTCAGAGGAAACAGATGGCACTAACCCACAATAGAGAGGATAACAAAGATGAAAGAAAAGCACATTGGTGAGGTTGTGAGGCAGGAAAAGCGGTGGGGAAAACAAACAGACAAACAAAAATGTATTAAAGAGCTACCAAGTCGGATTAAGAGGAAGATGATTTAAGAAATCTTCCTCTGCTACAAAAAGCCTTTAGCAGCCACTGATAAGAGATACTGCCTCCAGTAACAGCCAGTTCGGATCTCTGGAAGTGCAGATGCCAATACAAAAAACTGAAAGGAAGAAAGAAGAAAAAGCATACACTTACTATTGCTCCCTTGCTTCCCCCTTCACCCTTTTAAAAATTTAAATAGGTATAGAAGGGACTTTGAGCTCTCAGCAAGCCCACCTCACAGCCTCCAAGGCAGCATCAATACCAACTGCTTGTCCAGCTGGTCCTGACAAATCTGACAAGGTGATGTGCAAGGGGACAGTTCCCACACTCTGGGACTCCTCCCAACCCTGCCGCCTTTGCTATCTCACACTTCACATCAGTCATTTTTTCCCTCCAGTTATATTAACTCCGATCTCCGCACGACTAAATCAGGTCTAGTTTTGCAAACCTTGTAAGTTCTCTCAGTGTTTTTTTATTCCTTTGTGTTATTCTATATATGCTATTACGATGGTGACACATTAGTAACCCAGCCTGGGAACTGGGCTAAAGAGCTCAGCAAATTCCTATAGACAAGAACTAAACTATCAGATGAGATTGATGCCTCTTGGAATTCAGTCACACACTTGCCCAGAATATTATCACTACAAAAAGAAAGCTTTTACTAACTATAAATTGCCAAGCCAAGATCCTGCAAGACAAAAGTAATTCAACAAGTTCTCTATTTGGAGCAGTTTATTTCAGGGTGTAACAGTAGCACTGGCAAAACTTTTAATTATAAAACGCTACTTCAGCAACTTTTATATCTAAACACTATATGTGTTTGAAAACAACACAGCAGGAAGAGTGAAGTACAAAAGCTCTTAAGGAGACAAGGCAATTTGAAAAACAACAGAAACATGAATATAAAAAATGAAATAGTTTTGTTGTCATTACATTTCCTGTCATGGCATGACAACATTCCCGCATAAATGGAATTAATAAAACAAAACCAAAATCTCAGCACAGACATCTAAAAAGGTGCCCCAAATCCTTTTCTTAATATCTTTTTCAAATTATTTTATTCTGAATAAATAGAACTAAATTACGCTAATGAAAAGACAGTCAGATGGAGAGCAAATAGCACCAGACCTCACAGATGACACATTTTTGTATGAGACAAGAATGAACAGTGGAAGCAGATGGAACATTTGTAGCTCATCAGGACTGCAAAGTCACTGTACAGAGGAGCTCTACAAAAATCAAAATTCCAGCATTTCACAAAGGGTTTTTTCTCATTTGTTCATTTAACTACCTTTAGACTATGTCTATTTTACAGAAGGTTGTTTGGATCCCAGCACAACACTTCAGTGCTTCCTTATAGAGAACACACACCCTCATTTATTCCCATCTCCCTTTTTCACCTGCCACACTTCCCTCCCACTGAAGCTATTGTGGCTTTCTGGAGTTCCCAAGAAGCCCTAAACACAGCTCATCACCTACCATGTAGCTGACTATGCATTCATGCTGATCACTTAGCCCTAGTTACCCAGCTAATTAGAAAGGAGCATATATTCAAGAGAAGCAATGGCTGCAGAAATGTATGACTACAAATGGTATTGAATATTAGCAAGAGACACCTCTGAGTTACATTTATGCCACATTTCCCGTACAAATTACAGTATCAATTATTTTAATAAGGTGCTGTAGATGGAAGTTTATAAAAATTCTTGTACTGTTTAGCTCACCATGAGTGGTACTACTAAAAAATTACCTTATGTCGCTAATTGATTCAAAACATCATTTCATTTAGAGAAATTTCACTTAGATCTAGTACAGATAAAAGCTATACCATTTCCCCTTCAAAAATGCTTCCAATCTAATATTTGCATCTTTTGTTTAGATGCTCTTTAGGATTATACTCAGATGTCTCTGAATATTTGAACATTGCATTCCTCAACAGAAGCCTAATTCTCCTAATTCTCCAAGAGCATTTATAAAATAAACATGTTTATGCACATGTGCAACTCTGTATGTACACAAACATAACATCATTAACGACATGAAGTGATCCATAATAATTTTGCATTTAAAAGTCATCTATTTTACCCCACGGATTTCATTATTTCAGGAGTGTTTTCAGATGGTGATGATTTAGCCTTGCACAAAGCTGAACAGAATGGTGGTAGCACGCTCCCCCTGTGCTGCCAGCTAAGCAACACCTTCCCTCAAACCAAACAATGCCCTCCAACATTTACAGACAGCAGCTCAAGACAGGCAGGCAGGAAAATCTCGTTTCAAAAGGCTGTAATGAGTAAACAGGAATAACAGCTGAAGTACAGCTGAAAGTGCTGCCACAGAGGATGAGAAGGAGCTTGAGACAAACATCCCCCAGAAAACTTCCCCTCTCTCCCTACAGCATGTGAAGTTTTGCATTGCTGTTGGCATGAGCATATGTTGTCTTCCAGCTTCAAAAGATTGCCTACATTGTCAGTAGGAAATTGAGCTTTGAGTAATAAATCTTAAAGATTATTACTATGCCTTCACAGGAAAAGAGAAAAATGCTTACGGAGCAATGATTTTAAATAGAATGTGAAGGCTGGATTTGCAGACTTAGCACAGAGTATTTGGTTTTACAGCAATTAAACATAGATATGACAAGTATTATGATTTAAGACATTACATAAGTTCTCAAAATTATTCCAAAAATACTGTGATAAAGTATCTTTTGGGAATTTTTCTTTAACTTATTTTATTTTTAACCCAAATTTAACAGCCATTCCAGTACAGAAAAGTATATTTTGTCTTGAACTAATTTTCCTTGGTATACTTTCCCACGACAGGGAAAAGGTAACGAATGACACGGGATTTACCTAGTTCTAAATTTTTCAAGTTTAGCTGCAGATAAAAAAGGATTTCAATCACAGAAAGCAATAGTTAAGCTTGTGTACTTTATTTGCTTTTATTCTTAGCTCTTCAAAGATTTAAAAGCAAAACCCAACAGGTTTCACAGTACAATCATTCTAGCTTAGGGCTCTTATTGATGGCCAAAACTGGTGTGGCCTTGCCTAGTAAAGAAAGGAAGGAAGTTGCAAAAGAGGAAGAATATATGGGAACTTATGCAGCCTTTGGATTTGTGCTTAATCCCATTTTGCATAAATTGCATATTTATGATTCCAGTCTTATTTAAGTCTTTAAACAGCTAATATTTGAATAAACCCATAATATTTTTAATAGTGCAAATGCATAAATAGATCTAGTTTTGGTCCTTCAGTTGGCTATGCTGATATTTTAACCATGTACCAGGACTACAGCCACACAAGATGATTCATAAACTATTAGAGTATATAGCTGCTATAAACATTTCAAAGAAATTAGACAGGAAAAAAGGTTTTTAAAATTATTTTCATCAAGAAGAAATCAGAATAAAACACATCATTCATTTAAGATAAAAGCAAGTTTTCCCAAAATAGTATAATTTTAGGATTCAGTTTTTCATTCCCACCTTTCAAATATCTGTTAGACTTTGTAAGAAATACTACTATATATTTCATCACAGCTGTCAATTTTTAAAGGTAACTCAAAATTCAGTCATAGTATCCCAGCTTCACAACTATGTTTCTATGGTTAGCTTGTTGAAATGCCAACTTTAGAACAACAAAAACATTCTGAGACCAGAATTCATTTCAAACACCTGACAACTGTACTGTGTAGACCTTATTTACACAGAGGGGCATGAACAGCTTCCTCTTTTAATAAAGTCTTTAACTAAACAAAACGCTTCCCCTAGTTAATTATTTGATTTCCCACAATTTCATGTGCTGTAAGAAAAAGGGGTTTATATGCTAACTGTGACAACAAAAACTCCCCAAAAAATCACCTCACCATTAACAATGTAAAACTAAGAAGAGCACAAGCAAAGTCTTACAGGTTTCAAAAGCTGGCCTTTAAAGACAAATGTTAAACACCTTGCATGTTGTCTATCACAAATTTTCAGTTCTTCACATCTATAAACTCTTCTTTACTGGTATTACATAAGGAAACCCCTGCAGTTCTCAGCTATATAGAGTCTAAGTAATATAGACAGTGCAAAGGCAAAAAATTTTAGAGAAGTTGATAAATAATCCCACAATGTCCAATACAACATTGTAAACAAAAGTGGACATTTCAAAGCAGTTGGCATTTCTCAGGATTAGACAAATACTCTGCTTTGATTTGCATAGCTCAGTTCAACATTCTGCTGGTGCTGCCTCACACTGTCCCCCACCCTCCCCACATAGGAACTGTCTTCCAGATCCATTCTGCCAGGTTCTTTGAGTCTGTATGTTCATGACTGGACTTTCAATTTTATTTCCTGACACAAAAAAAGCAATAATCTCTCAGTGAGGTGCAGTTTTCCCTCATTATTTAGATGTCTAAACATTCTCCCAGGTCCTTCTACATAATGGAAACCAACAAAGCAAACATCGTCAGTCCGTGTAATTGTATGCAAAACTTGTAACAGCTCATCCCAACAGGAAGAAATATGTCTGGAGAGATATCAGAAATGAGAGTTACAGCTTTAACACACATACACACCCACAAAAGAGGGAACAAGAGACACTGTTCTGTAATTTTCCATAGCAGGCATTATGAAGCTTCCAGTGAAACACATAAAGCCATTACAAAGCCAATATAAAGAATCAGAGGTGATTGATTTATGAAAAACATTTTCAGAGAATGAACGCGAACTTCTATGCAAACATTGCACGTATTTATCTCTGACTGTGCAGCCACACACACAATAGATGTAAAAAATAATATTCAACCTGGCAATATAAATCACTAGACATTAACTACTTACTATTAAGAGCCATAATATTGTCTGTTCCTGGATGATGGAAGTTTATTCCCATACGCCCTGCAACGCAAGCAAAAGCTATTTTCAATGTTTTTATTTCAAAATCGAATTAAATTCATTAATATGAAAAATTTCTAAAGGGCATGAACAGTCAGGGTAGCTGAATCCTCCACCTATTGAAGACAACTTCCTGAGAAAACACATTCCAAATATTTAACACCACAGCACCTTCAGTATTATGTACTTAAAATACGGAAAAATAAACAACGAAACAATTCCTTTAATACATTCCTTTACTTTGCACTAAGAAAGCATTATGCTTACCCTTTCAAAACAAGGCCTCAAGTTCAACCTTGCTGCAGTTATGCCATTTATTGTTGGCTTCCAATAATGAGTACAGCATTACAAAACTCCATTTAAATAGTAAAATAAATCACTATTTCACATCCTACATGCAGCACCAGAAGCTTTCAAGCTAGCAGACAGTTGGAGAGAGACTTCTTACCCCGGTTTGGCATTCTTCCCTAAGAATCTCCCATCACCTACCGTTTCAGATAAGACACTGAGATGGAAGGAATATTGTTCTAAAGCAGTACATTTGTATGTACTTTGTAAAATTGATATTCTTGACCTAAAGAAGACTTAGTCCAGAGAAACCTGCTTGTACTCTTAAAGCAAGAAATGAGCCAACAGCAGCAGGGCTGTTCAGATTAGTTTTGGATACTTTTTAACTGAGCTGAAGTATTAAACCTTACCCTGAAGACACTTTATCATAGGACTTCTTAAATTAAATCACCCAAGAAAATCTGCAAGCTGTAATTTGTATTAGTCCTTACTTGGAAAAAGATATAAAAGGATAATTATAGCCAAGTAAAAATTTATTTCAATTAAGTACTGTCATTAACTTTATGCATATAAGGTAATTCCATTTCCTAGGCTTTCCCTGTCCCTAGGTCTGTGGCTAAGTTTGGGAGCTAAGGAAGAGCTCACTTTCCATTTCTTCACTACATGGACACTCAAATATGGGAGCTCAGGATCCACTCACTACACTGTAAAACCAATATAATGCTTATGTTCCCGTACTTCTGCAAACCCAAGTTCTAACAAACAAACTCTGGCAAAGCAGAACTAAAGCCAATCCTCTCCAACATTTTTAGTTCCTATTGATAATGAAAGCCTTCTATTTCCACTCACTGAAACTGCTGTGCTGTAATGAATATTCTCTCTGAACAGATGCAGCATGAAGTTTCAATACACTTCTGAAACTAAGTCATACAGAGGTTAAGAAAAGTAAATAAAGCTTTTCTTCACATTGAAGTTTTCTCCTTCTTTTAGAAAAAAATGCCACCACAATAAGGCTAAAAATCAAAGAGCACCTCCAGAAAGAACTGGGGAACAGAAGGTAAATAGAATTTCCATTTTTACTTTCCAATTCCTTGAGCAAAGCTTCTTAAAGAGATGATCTTCATTAACCACTTCACATTTCCTAATTACAGACATAATTCTCCTATACATATTTTCACATTAATCTGGCACTGCAGAAACATTAAAGCTGCTGTTATTTCATTTAGTATAACCTTTGCTAAAATACTTCAAACATCTCTCCAAATGGACATTAATTCCCTTTTCCTTAACAGTGTATTAATGAGTGTGATGTTACAGGTATTATTTGTAAAGAGAAAAGGTCTCTGTACTAATTTGTACTTTTAAATTAATACTTGGAATAGAAAGGGGAAAAAAAAGGAAACTACTATGAAAAAAAAGTTAAATTTGAATGAATTAAAGCTTGGATGGGTCCTTCTCTTTTCCTTTGCTGAAGATGAAATTCTGCTGTTTGACCAGCTTCAGAAATAGAATCCTATCTGTGACATCTGGGCTTGGTTTTTTCCTCCCTCCAGGCTGTCACTGGACCAGGTGCTGCTTGTGTGACATTTTGTCACCTGCCCTTGGCCTGCTATTTTTAAACAGTTCTTGTCAGCTATCTTTTAGGAGGAGCAGCAAATACAGAGCAGCACAAGCAGAAGGACATGTTCCCCCACTGAGCTAAGCCAGCATGCAGGGTAATTCTGGACATCTTCAGAGGTCCCTCGTGCAACTCTAGAGAAATAGATTAATGGAATCACTTCAAAACCCACCTGTATCAAAAGCATTCAAAAGAGACTGCCTATGTATCAATCATAAGGCAACAAATTAATTATGAACAATTATACAGCCTTTCATATTGGTTATAATGTTTTAATATTTTGTTGCTTCAAGCAAATTATTCAATTGACAAAAGAAGCCATCTGCAGATTACAAAACTGCATAATTATCTAAGGAACAACAAGAGAGCACAGAAAGGAAATTATAATTTTTTAATTTAAAGGTGCAATGTAGAACTGTGAAATGTAATTAAGAATATGTTCAAAGACCTAGTTAGGGGACACAAATAAATGACTATTGGAAAGCAATCAATTTTAGGAAAAACACATGTATGCTACCTGAACATTTACAAAATCTTTATAAGCACATATTTCTAATTATAATTATAAAACAAAACTCTAGTTTACTTTTCAAGAAGATTAAGCTCACTAAATAGAAATGTAGACAAGTTAAGAGCACAGAAGTTATGAATTCCAGCAGCTCAGTGAAATCATAAATAGGAACCCTTCCAGTAACAACATCCCCAGAACTTGTATTCACTGTACATCTGCCATTTTCAGTCTGCCTGTCTTGGTTTCATAACTATTTACTGAGTCTATTTTCAATTAAACGCTTTTATAACAAACACTTTTCAATTACATTTTTATAACATAAATCTCTTTTCAATTCCTACTTTAGAAAGAAAAAAAATCTAGTTGTATACTTCTTGCTCTTTAAACACTTCAGAGCATAAATGAAGGCTTGATGATTCTTGTACAGCCCAGTTGCTTATCTTACATCATTAAATTTCTTAAATTATCTGTCCTAACAACATTTGGAGAGACTCTTCTGGCTGAACTGCCTGGGTGCTCTGCTGCATGTGCAATATCATACTTGTCATGGCAGAGAGCCCAATTCCTTTTTAGAGCACATCAAGTCTGTGCATCTTCTCTTCTGTATTATACTGGAAATGAGAAGTAAATGGAATTTAACTTTACCTTGCTCTTTGTAAAGGAGACAAACATTCACATAGTGAAGGACTTTTAAGATTACGGTTACCTATTCTGACCTTTTTTATGTAACAATCAACATTCCAAGAAACAAGGTTCATCGCTTATATATTGAGTAAAACTTCTTGTACTATTATATCTCATGATTTGCACCAAGATTGACCACTTATACCAATCCATCAACTAGTATTTGGCATAAGATTTGCTAGAAAATAGCAAAGTTGGTCTGCTTGTGACCTGTCCTGAACTTTCTGGGAATGAGGACTTCCTCTCACACAATTCTTAAGATCACTGTTGATATTAATTACAATTTATGACTACATAATCCTGTGGCAAGGTCAAATGAAATCCTGGCAACAGGACTTGATCTGTTCTATTTCTTTAGTAATAATACCTCCTTTATCACTCCTTTCTATGATTTCCAAGTTACTGCCAACAAAAGGCACTAAAACCCAGTAATACTTATTTGGATAGCTAGGTAGGAAACAGGGTAGGGTAAAGTTTAGACACAGGAGAGTGCAAAAAAGCAAAGCAAGACCAGAATATTACCCCAAACATGTGAAAAAAGATTATTCATCTGACTCACATGTATTCAGGAGCCCAGTTTACAGCACAACCTACGACTCCTCACAGCCTCCCTCATCTCCCATACCCCCAGCTCAGCCCTGTTTGCTCCAAGATTCATAAATGGCCACATGAAGGACAGGTGCACATACAAGACTTCAAGGTTTTTTTTTACCTGAGTAGACCTTAGACCATTCTCTCTCCTTTCTCCCAAAATAACAGACATGTGAAATTATGCTACATTAACTCAACATACATGCCCAAGACAATTTCACCACCAAGAATGTTGTAAGCAAGGGTCCACATAAAAAACCATAAAACTAAAAGGTAGCTCTCTGAAGAAGTTTGACTTTATTCTCCCCCCTCTTTTTTAAATGTATATTTGTCATTTGTTCACACCCATAATTTAAACACCCACACTGACGGCTCTTAAAAAAACCTAAAACACTGAGCAGAACAAAAGTATTATTGTTTGCCAGAAGGGAAATATGAAGAACCATTACTGTGTTCACATGTATATATTTTAACTGCACAAAAACATATTGTGGCAATGTGAAGTGTGTAATTATCAGCTATGAATATCAATAATAAAACTTCTTCCTATCACTGACTAAGAATATATATCCTATCAGTAGGGAAAGCAACCTATAAAATAAACCAGAATATACATTACAGTGAAATGCAGACTTTTATAAGTAAATTACACTGCTCCAATAAAACACAGCAGTCTTGAAGACATTTAAGTAGTGCGGATATTTTTAGTTTGGAAACAGTTATATTTTCAAGATAATAGTACTTTGAAAGCAAGACTTGAACTTAAAGTTACATGTGGCATTACTTGTAAGTGGTAGACAAGTATTTGTACGCATATGCTCATTCTGCATGAGGTTCTAGAACTGTATTCAAAAGAGCAATATTGGTATTTTTCATGGGCATGTTTGGGGGGGGCTAAAATAAAACCATATCAAAGATTTTTCCATTAGTAATCTACACTAAAATATACAAAACCCTCAAAACAGTAGCAAAGTGAGAGAGAAAAAAAAGCAAAACAGCTTTAGGTCTTTGTGAGGTCAGCCTTCAATAGCACAATGAAAAAAGGGAAATAAAGAGAAGGAAAATTTGCTATCTCTATAACCACTTCTTAAACTGAACAAAGCAAACAAAAAACCCCACCACTCCTGACCAAACAGATTCAGCAGGTCAAAGCCAAGGACATGCTGGTTGCCAGCAGCAAATTAGGAAGTGTGATCATACTACAGGATCCTTGCAAAAGGCACTTATTTAATTTAAGAAATAACAACCATTTAATAGCTGTACTCTGTCCTGGAAAAAGAAAAAAAAAAAAAAGGAGGATTTTCTTAAATAAGCAGAGTTTTAAATGAAAGGGCAACATATTCTCTTTCCTTCAAAAGGATTAGCATGAGGGACCTAATTTTAAACACAAATACACGTGCAAACACATCTGCCTGCTCGCTCTGTTTTTCATGAGCATTTACAGAAAGGGGGCTGATGAGCACTGAGATTTTGGCAAGTGCTGGTACACTGCACTTGTTTTTTTCTAATGAAAGTGTTGCAAAAAGCTCCAACAGTGTAGCACCATTTCTAGGACTGAGATGACAACACTTGTTCTATTTGCACGACCTTTGTGTTCATCTGCTGACTACAAACACAAATATCATCCATTCACCTTCACTTTTCTTAGGTCATGTGCCAAACTTAGTGCTTTGATTACAAAAAGCTTAGGAACGCTTACAGCTGAACAAAATCAGGTGGCATGTACTGACTGAAATTAATGCAAATCAAAGTGGAAACATGAAGGTCCATTCTGTATTTTTTAAAACTGTCTTTAGTTGCATGTAATCTTCAAACACTTAGCTGTCAAAAATGTGGTTCATTTAAATGTAAGCAAGAAATCCTAACTTTGGCTTAATTTTCATATGACCTGATAGACTCTTTATGTTATGAAGTAGTAACCCAGTAACTTCAATTTCGTATTTCACAAATAAATGAGTGATATCAAGTACTGAAAATCAAGATAAAAGTTTCTCTACAGACGCTATTTCTGCCTCTGAACTCCTGTACATTATATTTAACATCTTGATCTCTACTGAAATATTATGATATAATCAACACATGCTTTATGTATCTTTCTACAGTATGATATCCATTAAAATTAGGTATAATAAAGCCTGCTCTTGAAATCTCCCTGTATATGTGTTGTCTCCAATTATTTATATTTGAAGCTGTCACACTGATACTTTAAAGAAACCCAGAAGTTTTGGTAGGTGAGGATTTATAAATTACAAAGTTTGTTTCTGTTCTGATTTGGAATAAAAACCAAACATTACTGTTACCTAGTGAAACAATAAATTTAAAAGAAGTATTTTGAAGAAAATGGTTTCTCTCCTTAATTTTATACTTAGTTTCATGTCCTGTCAGTAGAACATGTGCACAGCACATGATCTAACACAGCTGAAATATTTAATTATTTAAAAATAGAACAAAGGCAGCTGCTAGTTACTACTGATCGAAATATTTTTTATAGATCAGAATGCCTCTGTTTGTGTTGTAATGCAATAGTTTGACATGGATAAGCATATTGCAACAGTGACATATCACACCACAGACAGGAGACACTTTTATTTAGTAAAGAAATATTCTGGTCAGTGATAAGTGGCATCTACCCACAGCCATTCTGATAATTCACTTTTGCCCTATATCTTTAGGTCAAGGCAGAATGTAAATAAAAAATGTTATAAAATACTGCAAATAGAACCTTTCCTCATTAAAGCAAAACTGTCCCTCATACTTTTGTAGCAATATTTTATTGGCCACTCAGAAAATAAATAAGACTGTTCAGGAAAAACATCTTAGGAGATACTGCACATTTCTGTCAAAGAGGCCTCATTATGACAGACATGGGGAACAGCAAGATAATCCTGGGCCATACACTGTAATTTGTCATTAACCAAGTGAAGCTTAACAATTCCTTTACTCAACTTTTTTTCCTTTTTTCCCTCCTTTTGAAAGTAGGAAACTATTTATGAGTATTGACTGCAAGAAAAGAAAAATGTTGAAGCTGGTCTTGATGGTAGAGAAAGCAGGTAGAGAAGTTGGCCAAAATGTCTTGGGACAAACAAAAATGAGAATTTCTTTTCAATTAATTTAGATCCCTTAAACCTCAAAGCACAAAAATCGCAAATTATTTGTAAAGTTACACAGTTCCCAGACTATGAGGACAGAAAGACAGGAACACATAGAAGGGTTCCCCTATTGGGCAGGAAAAGCTGAGAAAAAGAAATCAGTTTTAGAAACAAAACAAGAGCTGACACTGAGCACCTTCTCCCAAGCCTGGGCTCATGATAAAATGCAACTTAGATGGATATGCTGGTAATCTAGGTCCAGAAACCTCAGAGTTAGATCTCAAATCTCTTTTACAGCAAGAAAGACACAAAAAGAACTGAGTGACTGAGTGAGTCTGGCTCTCCTTGCTGGAGAGCACCGAGCCAGCCTGCTAATCCGACTGGCTCAATGGAAGTAACTCAACATCACAAGAGAGAAGGGTATGAAGCTTCAGCTACTACAGAGGATAGACTCTCCCTTTCTCACCTTGAGCTTCTCCACTGCCTCCTCTGAACCAAACAGAGCATGAGGAACTCAGACCCCAAAACAAGAACAGAATATCCCAGAAGCATCTCAATTTAGTCTTCCCATCACAACTGTTCATGGTCAATCCTCCCACCCACATTCTAATTGGGAGCTCTTGTTCCATACCTAAGAGAATTATTTTTTGTTCCAAGTATCTGCTAGGACATGAAGGACACATGTGCCAAGAAGGATGATGTTTCAAGCAAAGTGTCAAACTTCAGATAAACTGCTTGCAATATTTTACTCATGAATACATATACAGACAGTACTTCTAAAAATAAGTATTTGCTGGCAGCATCAGGCTCAGGAAATGATCCTGAAACAGCCCCACCGGCTTTGTAACACGCATTGGAGGTTCCAAGAAACATATAGTTTTTCTAGAATCAAATCTTCCTGTATTTTCAACATCAGAGGATTTTGGTACCCACCCTTTTCACTCTTTCCACTTAAAAATTTGGATAGTAAATGTAGGGCAAACTGACGTGTAAGCACTCTTGCCGTGACTGTTTGAGAAAAAAGGGCTCATTTACCAAAAGAAGAACATTTTAAAAAGTCATTTGAAAGCCATCTTATTGCTTTTATTTTAAATCAGGATTTTTGTGGCTGCCTTATTTTGTATCTACAGAAGAAATAGTGCACAAACCTAAGAGAGGACAAACAAATGCAAGAGGAAGTAAAGATTTAAAGGGAATAAACAGTTTACTATAAAAGACAGAGGTGGTAAAATGAATAGGAAGTAGCTCAGAGAGTTGGTTAGGTTAATAATATTCCAGAAATTTCACGCAAGAGGCATTCACATGGGTTTCTCTACTAAAAAAAAAAAAAAAAAAACTGAAAAAAATTAAGCTGAAGTACATAATCAATATATTAAAAAGCTTCAAGGCGAAAATAAACAAAAAATTTGGCAATTACTTAAAAGCAAGCCAAAGCAAGCAGAATTGATCACTTACTTTCTGAATGTGGTAACAGACCAAAATGTCCTGCTACCTTAAGGGGGAGAGTCAGAGGAGAATGGAATAAATAAGAAAAAGGACGTGAGTTTAGAAGACAACCAAGTGAAATGTGAGGAAGGTGCAGAGGACAGCAGCCAAAAACCTCCTGCCCCTTTGTAGAGGAAAAGAAGTGGGACACACAGGAAAACAGTCAAGACCAATTTTCAGAGAAAAAGAAACAGCAAAAATGCAATAAGAAAGTGAGGATTGAATAAATTTTGCAGAAGAATGGTTTTCAGGAAAAGGATTCAGCTCAATTAGTAACACAGATCTGTTTAACACAGAGGAAGGCAACACCTCCTGCAAGGGAGAATGAACGTGTCCTGAAAGAGCCGCTCCTACAAATATTCCCAGTCACACTGCAGTGTGAAAACAGGAGCAGGGAAAGGGCACATGAGGCCAGGACAAGGCTGGGGGCTGGCAAAGTCAGCCCTGTACTTAGATGGAGGAGGAGAAAGAAACACAGGGAAAGCAACTGTATCTTTGGGGGAAAAAACCTCACCAATCAGGTAGGAAGAGACACAAGGAGGTAACTAACAGAAAATCACACTTCTGCAACAGCTACTGCCTGGAAGTGAGCTCATTGGCAAGGTAGGAAGGCCAAAACAGGTGAGAAGCACTGAATGACAAATGAAATAATTAAAAAGAGCACATCCGATCTGAGATAGAATCCTTTGTTAGAACCAAAGTAAAGGTAATGGTCCCACTGTTAAATGGAAAATATCAATTTCAACTTTATGTAATATCCAACTTCAACAATTAATATCCCATCCAATTTCTAACCCCATCTTTTTCATTTTTTCCACACTCAGATTCATATGGAAATTCATTCTTAAAAAATTAAGCCTCTATTTGTATATGCAAATAAATACTGAAAAACTCCACAAAAAATCATGGGAGTTTTAGCTAAATTACAGTGTATCTAACAAGATACAATAAACACTTTACTGCACTTACTAGCAGTTAGAATTTTATTTAATGTTCTAATGCCAGCCATATGAAACATATATCCAGTAGAAATGTCAATTTTGTGGAGTTTAGTTTTTTAAGTTTGACTTTAAGCCTTATTTCAGAGGTTTATGCTCAGAATAGACATGAGACTATATTCCTTGCCATTTTAGACAGATGAATAATGATTAAAGATACATGAAGGCTATGGTACAGCAAATTTCAAGATAACAGTGGAAAGCAAGGTTAGAAGATGGTACAGAAGCCAGTTTGGTTGGGTTGTGAAAAAAACCTGTACCCAGAAAGATGGCAAAAAGAAAAAATATTTTTACAAATGGAGAGCAGAGTAAATGAGGCAGCACATCAAAACACATGTATATAAGCACTAGCACAGGAAGTGCTACACACAACTAAATTTCTTCTTTGTGTTTGGGAATCATTTCTTGTTCAGTACTTCCTTGGTATATGGCTTACAACTATCCGCAGTCTTGTAAGTCAGCAAGAATGCATATCAGCAAGAATGTGTACCTATTTTTAAACTTAACCACTGCAAGAAAAAGACAAAGGAGGGTGCAGGTTAATCAAGAATTCAATGAAATGCTGCCACACCTTTCACTATACTATCAGCCAAATATTAGAAATGGTTTCATCTCTAGTGCAACACCTGATAGAACAAACACGATTTAACAGCATAAATAATCAAAACTTTCCCAGTACTTAACAATATCTAGTATCACTTGGCTCCCCCTAACAATCTAAAATCCAAATAAAGATGAATTTGTTTAAAGGAAACCTGAAATAACTACAGAGAATAATCTTGATACAGTGGTTGGCTAGGACCAGAGTATCCTAGCTCATAACCCACACATAAGTGAAGTACAACCTTTGAAAAAGATGTTGGACACAACAACTGGACTTCAGTTGCATGAAGCATTTTTTGAAGTGACTGCACCAAGAGATCTTGCTCTACAATTTGCTGATACAAAATCCCATGTTTCAGATATGCCAGTGAGATAATACCATGATTATACACTTAGAATAAATGGATACACATTTCATCTTATCTTCCTAGTAGAGAGGTTTATCTTAAGAGGGGAAAACAGAAATTTCACATAAATGGAAACTCATTTATTAACAAAAAGTTTATAGAAATACTGAAAAGCTGATTTTTGTTTAAACACCAAGCAAGCATGGACATATGAATATTCCTAACCTGTAAAATGATTCCTCCACATTATATCAGCGAAACTCATTGGTGGGCCACTGGGAGGGTAGTGTTTACCTTTCAGAGGCTCATGATCAGTCCTTATCATATCCATTAAGGAATTTTCCAAAGAGTGCAAGTTAAAAGTGTCATAGGGCCTATTCCGGTCCTAGAAGAAAGAAAAAAAAATATGAAAAGACAAGTGTTATTTATTGAAGAACTTAATTTTCTAACATAGGCTCATTTCTTGTTATATAAATTCCAGCATCCAATTCTACATTTCTTATTGACAGAACTTCTTATAAGAAAAAAAATTAGAGTTTATAAATATGTCTACAGTTGCTTAAAATTATACTCATCATTTTGCAACTGCTGTTTTCGCCAGTACAGCTATGCAAAGAGGCTCTTAAATATTTCTAAAAATATACGTACAAGCAATAGCTAATTCTAAACATTATCATTTAAATAAGGACTCAGAAATAAAGCAGCATTAATGCTTACACTGGAGAAATGAAATTGTTTCAGAGATGTTTGGTTTACAGCTTCATCATCTGCTTTCTGTCATTGTGCTACCCTAATATCAGAGCAGAGGCAAGCAATGCTTAAGCAGGCACCTCTGTGCCAAAAAGTGCCAAATAATTCTTCAAAGGTCTAACATTAATCTGGCAGGTTTAAGGAAAGTATACTAGGTGCAAGAGAAAAAAAAAAGGCAAGCTAGGATAACACTTCCACTGTAGGGTACTCAAAAATCTGAGCAAGGGCTGGTCTGTATTGTTTGAATCTCCCATTTCTAATTCACTGTAGTTCTGCTTCTGCTTTTGGTAAGTAAAAGGGAAAAAGAAAAGAAAAACAAATCCAGAATCAGTCTTTAGCAGGCCTACTAGAACAACAAGTTTCAAAGCTCAGGAACAATTCCATGGAGGAAATAATCTACCAATGCCCATGTATCCAGAGTGCTGTACACCATAAAACAGCATAACAGAACGGCCCCTTGTAGCCATCCTGTTGCTTAAAAAAAATTTATTTTCCTATTCTCATCAATATCACTAAAAAAAAGGGGGGAGGATGTATACTATATTATGCTACAGTTGATAAAGAATGATATAACATTCTACCCTGCAAATCGAAACTTTTGTTGTAATATGCTCCCACAAATCCTGGAACAATGTTTTACATGCTGGTTACTAGAAGATAATCTTGCTTGAAAAACTAGTTTTTAAAATCCTCAGAGTAAAATCAATATCCATAGACAAAGTAATAAAATTCTGTCTTAATAAATATTATTTCTCTTGAACCATCTTGTTCTTAGGTTGTTTTTAAATAAAACTAAAGGAGATAAGGCAGTTCACTGGTATAATTAAGCTTTCTTTTAATATTCCTGTTCTGGAATTAAAATAAATACACATCATTAAAAGCTTGCTGTTACAGAAAACTCTGAAATACAGATAATTACTGTCAAAAATCTCATGTTCCCATAGTACCTACTCTAAACTGAAGATCCAATTTCCCTTATCCAATGTGCTAATGTTGTATTTTCTATAAGTGGACTACCATTATTTTCTATACACATCTATTTCATCTATTGAGCGGTTTTGGCAGTCAAACATGATGTTCAAAGAATAATACTGATTTCTGTTAAAAGCTACACTAAGTACTGAAGTTCAAATCATCTCACTGATTTTCAATTCTCATTGTTGACAATTTTTGTCTTCTACAGCTGCTTAGAATTCCAACACTTGTATACTGCATTTAAAGGAGTACTTGTTCACCTATCCAAGTAGATCAATACATTGGAACATGAAATAAAATCTATGTCCAGCAAATCCAAAGTAGATCCTAGGCGAAAAAATAACATCAAACCAAACAAAAACATCCAAATACGAATGCAATGATACAGCTTATATCCTAAACAGGGGTAAGGAAGTATTTTTCAGTCAGATGTGTGCCCTGATCTAGTTTACTATACAGCCACAGCAGAGCTGAGCTGGCAAAACCAACACTGGCAGGCGAGCAAAAGGGCAGGACTGCTGCCTTTGCCACAATGGTAGTTTATTCCAGCTTCAAACATTCCTGAGATTACAGTCTACGAGGTCAGAAGGCATTGAGTTCAGAAGAGGACACAGCCTACAAATGGAATTTAATTGCCCTTCATTAACATATGCATGTTATATTTTAAGTATGCTACTATAGCAGCAAATCCCTGGGAGGTCCTTCTTTGTTCTGTAACCTGCCAAGGAGCTGTGCACATGGACACGAGGGGAAAAAGGGAGAAAGAAATCTTAGCATGGCAGCAAGGCCATGCAGGGCAGGCTTGTTAGAATGCTGCATCTTCCTAATCTTTTAAGAGGCACACAAACCTGCAATATATTTTCAGGATTAAAACAGACCTACATTAGACACAGCAAGATTGATTTAATCAAAACCCTTTACCAGGCAATTATAACGCTTCCCATTATAGCACTTGAGCAAGATAAATCTAGTAAAAGAAATTTTAGATGCAACAGATTTTATGAGTATGTTGTGTCACTGCATAAGTTTAAAGCATGCTGACTACAGACTTTGCAGTGTGGGTGATAAAACACAAGTAAGGGCTAACATTCTAGCTCCTAAATAAAGGGGCTATTACAATTTTTCTCAGTAGCTTTCATTTCACTAGTAACTCATTTGTACTCAGCAGATTTGAAAACTGTTTTCTAAATTCAGCAATTTCTTCCAAGATGACTGGTACTTCTACACACACACACACACACACACACAATTATGTTTCCTCATTTCTCAGCATGAACAGGTCCTCCTGGTCTTGTGAGCTGATACTGCTCCATCTCCTGGATTTGTCTTTTGCGTTGTTTTCATAGGTCACCAATCTACTGCCAAACAATCCCAACAACATAAACAATTCATAAAGGTCCTTAGCAGCACACGAAAACTTTGCAAGAAAGTTCTGGGACTAGGACCATGAAGTAAAATCAAAACACAAAATATAGAGTGATAAAGAAGAGTGAAAAGAAGTTTGAAAATCCAGCAAGTCTGGAAGACTTGCTGGGGTATCTTCCTAAAGAAGACAAAGCTCCTAAGACCTACTTAGATAAACTGCATTATGGATAAAAGAGAAATCTCCAGCTACCAGGCACTGCCTTTGGCTACAGAATAACCATTTAGTCAGCAAAAGATTAAGTCCAGCCTGCCCACATTGGATTGTATTTCTGCTGTGTGCAGACAACAGCCCTGTCCTTGTTAGCTGCTGGTGTAAATGGCATATTTCAGTTCTTAAAATTCTCCAGTCTTGAAAGAAAGAAAAGTAGTTTAGTAATAAGAGCTCTTAGAGAAGAGATGGATTCTAAAACTTTAAATCCCAGCCCTTTATGGCTGTTACCTATACATTCATCCATGCCATGGACTTCCTCAAAGTAAACACAAGTGAAAAATCACAAATACATATCAGGATCAGATTTTGAAGGATCACAAAGTGAAACACACCTTTAGTTGGAGTTGGGTCTCAACTTTCTACCTCTCAATATCTTACTTAAGTTTGATTTAAAAATGTCACATAATACAGGGTCTATAATCTTTTAATTTTAAAAAAATCAAAACCAAAGAGTAGTAGCTGCCAAAAATAACTGCAAGGTCAACACACTAAAATAAAATGAGAAAATACAACAATGTGCATTTTATCCGAATCGTACGCTTTTGTGCGTACGTATTATGCTAGTCTTTAATTACACAGCCATGATAATTCAGAGGTCTCCAGTCTCCATCCAACACACATAATGAACAAGCTCTAGGAATGAATCAAAACAGTGCTTTGAAGAGGTCTGTTTATCTCTAGGACAGACGCCTGTGTTGCTCACTCCAGGAGATGGCTGAATTGTAATAAGCGCATCAGGAAATTCCAGGAAGGCAAAAGTAATTTTGAAAGTTATCTTATTTATGAAACAAATATTACTTAGCAGTACCTGAAGTATTGACACATTTGTAACATTTGAAATAAAAAGAACTCTTTCCGATTTGTTGTGCCCTGTAACATGCCAGGCTTTGTTCTGCCCCCTTCAGATTCACAGCAGGGGCACGTAAGGGCAGGGCATACTCAGCATTACTTCTGGTCCCTCCCAGTAGATACACAAACCATGTCTTTACTGCTGAGAAGGAAAGATAAAGAATGAGAAAAAAAAATACGACTACATCATGGATGACAATGTCAAGATCAAATCTTTAGCTAAGACCATACAGGTGAGAAGTGGATTTTAATATGGCCTGGTTTCCTCACTAACTCTCTCAGCTTGAACAGGTAGCCCACAGTAATTTGAACTAACGAACTAAAAAAGGAAATGACTGACCTATCCCATGGCAGAGACACGGAGAACATGCATCATGCTCCAAAAGCTGATGCTCTATCATTTTCTTCTGTCTCTATAGCAGATTATGGCAGAAAAGACACTTGATCCTCAATCATTAAAATATAGTTTAAAAGTGACAAGTTTTACCCTAAGAATGCATGTCAACAATCTAACACACTGTGCCCAAGCCCAGCTATCATCCCCACTCAGAACTCTTAACCAGAAAACACACAGTCCCATATGTTAAATCTTTGTTGGCATGGTCATCTACATCTATAACATAAAATACACACGGAGTTGAGAGATACCCCTCATCTGCAAATTTTTTATTGTGCAAGCAACGATTCCTCAGGTATCTAAACCCTCCCAAAGACACGTTTCCCTGGGTCTACATATTTCAGTTCACTGACTACCTGCTAAGCTTCCAAGCTTCCTATATTCTGAACATCCTCTCAGTTCCAGTAATTTATTTCGGTGCTCTACATTTTCATGCTGCCCTAGTTTTTTCAGCTTTCTGCACCAGTACATGGCACAACACAACCCAGCTCTGCTGAGCAACAAGATGGCTTCGACTCACTGAGATATGAACTGCTTCCAGAATACCACAACTCCAGTGAGCCTCACAGCAGTCATCACAGCCTGCGACATTACACGTAGTATTTCGATCAGAACAACGAGATTTAGGGAACAGTTTAAGCCCTTATGGCTCAAACAACTTTCCTATCAGGGCAAACCTCTTCACAGGGGTCACTGCTGTGGTTTTTTATCCCCACATAAACCTGGATTTGGCTGGGCAGGATTGCCATGCATTGCCAACCAAAGCTGAAGTCAATGGAAGCACAGCTTTGAATAAATACAGGGTAAAGTGCCAGCACTGTATCAAACAGGGCTCACTCCCTCTGTTCTAGCACCTGCAGCACAGGTTATTACTGAGAACACAAGGAAAACAAGTTTGTCTTGTTTCAGTATCTCAATTCAAAATAGCAAAACCAACAACTGCAAAAAAAAAAAAAAAAAGTATTCTTAAGTTTAGTTTGGGACATGCTCAACATGCCATGATGGTGCACATGAGTGCTCACATCTCACAGACAGCATGCTCTAAATGCTCGCTGGGCAGTCCCTCACTTCTCACAGCTTCAACTGGGATGCAATCCCACTTGCATGCTCAGGGAAGTTAAAAAAAAAAGTCTTTCAAAATATAGGAAATCTGAGGAATACGGTCACATGGCAAAATAAAATTATCACTGTACAAAAGAATAAAAAAAAAATGTAAATAGCAAGTGTTACTTCCTTTGCAGCTTGGTGCTGGAATGATGCCAATAATGACATGACTGACAATCCAGCTGCACAGAGAACTAGAACAACCAGAAATTTCAGTAATTCTTCCTTATATTGGATTTAATAAAAAAATGAAATAAACCAAACCAAATAAGAAGACATAAAACATAGGTAGGATGGAATTACAGGGTAAACTTGTCTATGCCTATAATGAGGCATAGCTACTAACACCAAGTTTTAATGGAATTTTGTTTGAATTTCACTCTTTTTATCTTTCCAGTTAATTTTGGGTAGTAGTAAACTAAGGTGGATTTATTGTGTATCTTTACTCAAACAAATTGGGGAATGTTTTCTTATGTTATTGTTGCTCTTGGAATGTGCACAAAACACATCAACTTCTCCCATATTTGTCTTTTCTCAACAGCACCAACTGTAGCACAATTTATTTTCATAAAATAAAAGATGTATAATGAAATAAAATGTTCAGAAGTTCACTGGGCAAAAGGTGAATTTTTTAAAGCCTATTTAGAAGGCTTCTAAAAAAAAGGAAGTTTAATACACATATAAAACAATAACTGTATAAAGATTATGGAAACTTTTCCATGTAATTTAAAAAATAACATTTCAAAACTCTAGTTAATATTTAGTCACCTTGTCTGTGCTATATAAACTTTTATAGTTAACATGCAAGAACTCGGACTGAATCCAAAAGCCTTGAAAACTTGACCTACTCAAGCATTTTTTCCACAAAGAAAAGTAAAGTTGTATTCAAACTTTAACCCCTTATAAATTCTGAGTTCTAAAATTTTTTAGTGAAAGTTTGTCATTTTTATTTTCAGATTAACTAAAAAAGCACAGAAACTGGAAAGAGATACAATCACAATCAGCATTATATAGAATTACAAAAACAAATAAAAAATTTATTATTTGGTTCAAATGTCCCTTTACTTTGTAGCTGAGATTCCCTTTTTGCACACCATCAATACATGTTCAAAATATACATAAGAAAGCTCAGTCTTTATAGCTGTGAGACTGGCTTCATACTCACTAAACAGAATATCCTGTCAATTCCTGATTATTCAATATTTGCTTGCAAAGTGGGGGAAGAAAGTAATTTAATTTACCCTGTATTCTTCTAAATAAAGCTGATAACTTAGTTATTCCTTCAATACACATTTTTAGAATATGCCAAGCATAGTATTTACATGATCGCTACTGTTATTTCTTCATGCAATGACAGTCAAGCACAGCCAAATGCTCCAATGGGGAACACCATCCTTTACCTTGCTACCATATTTGTAAACAGAAATACAATAATATAATACAATTAATATTTCAAGCATCATCTTTTGCCACGAAAACAACTGAACAATGTATTTAAGAAAACCGAACGAGAACCCTACAAAAAAAAATTAGAAGAATCAACAAAACAGCTATTATTTTTACAGTCATTATACTACTGTAGGGAATGATCTGCAGACAGTACAACTGACTGAGCACTCAGTGACAGGATTTATGTTTAGTTATATTTTGTTCAATGTGATGCTTTAGATAAAAATCTGCTCACGAGTCCTGCTGCTGAATGCATCTCAAAAAGCTGATGTATCCACTTTCTATTATAGTTACTGATTCCAGTAACAAATGGTTCTAACACTTGTGAAATGTAAGATTAAAGTAGTTACACCCAAGATGACTATCAATTCACAAAAACAAGCCAGTGGAAAAAAAAAGATGTCAGCATTAGAATTTACAAGGCCATTCATTATACTCTTGAGCTATTAAAATGACATAATTTAACTGGTTCATTGGCCTGCTGTGCAAAGGGTTCAGCACTGCTAAGTTATCTTGGGGCTCCTACCACTCTGTTCAGTACAACATTGCCTGTGTCCCATAGCAAGGAAAATGTAACATTGACTTAAGAACTCCTTGCCAGACAAATCAGCACAAGTGCAAATATCAATTGACAACATGAAATCACCACGGAGAGGCAAAGGAGGAGAGAGTACTGGGGATGCTACAGTGTGAAAGGATCTGAATAATCCCTCTTTGCCGGCTGGACCACTGAATGTAAAAGACAGTAGAGACATGGTGCGTAAGGAAGCGATTGTCTCAAAAATTTACAGTCTGTCTCATGGTATGAGAGCATAATGAGACAAAATGGGAGATCGAAAAGAACACAAGTAATCACTGCCAAACAGATGTCCGAGCATCACTGCCCAGTAGCCTCATTTACTATGGCCACCAAGCAAAGGAGACTCAAGGATTTCTCTGAAACAGTGGTTTTGTCTTCAGTAATTCATCATCAGTGAAAAGCTGTATATTGGTAAGAGGAAAAAAAAAAGTGTCACTGAAACGTTTAAGCCTGATGAAAAATAAAATATTGTCTCTCACCCTAAATCATTGTGCTTTTAAGAAAAATGTGACTAACATCCACCTAGCACATTCCATGTCATGTTCCTGTTCCATTTCTGTTGTGCTCAGGACGTAGTGCCTCCTGACAAAAATCTTGTAGGTGTCAGAACTCCAGTAGCTATTTCAACGAAAGAGGGGCACCATGTTTCATCCGTTCACACAGAACAAGATCCTCACCTACAGGTCTGGAGAGCTATCCTTAGAGAGGACAAGTTCCATTCCAGAAGAGGAAATGGTACAGTGGGGATCGTTGTTTGTAAGGCTGGGGGGAACTGGGGCCATTCACCAATATTTACTCACAGACCTGAACCAGGCCAGAAACACTCCCAATGAAAAACAGCTCCCAAAGAAAACAAGGAGGTGACCTTTGCAATGTGATGTCACTTTGCATCCAGCAGGACTTAAAGAAAAAATTTAACCTATTAGTTGCAATATACTTGTGATTACTAATTACTTACCTATTACTCATGTGAACAACCTAAGTCCTAACTTTATACTGTTATAGCAAGATTAACATGCATGATAAATTGTGGCACACAACAATCCACTCTACCACCTTCTTCCTAAAGGGACTGAGGATAGTTAGACAGCAAATCTTGTCCATCCTGGGACTTTATCAAGGACACAATCAATCACAGAATCCCAAGCTGTCTCAGACACCTTGATGTAAGGGAAACAGGACTACAAGCTTTCTCAAGCAGTGCACCTACTTCTAAACATGAGCTGAAGACTCCTGTATAGCCAGTGAGATAGCAGGCAAACCGTTTCCTGAAGTGTCATTATGTTAGATACTCTAATTTTAAAATATTTGCTATCACATATTTGATCATCTGCAAAATTACCAAAGGCTGCATATATGCAACTGAACAGGCAGGAAACAGCAGACAGTAGCAATCCAAAGAGCACTTGGAATATCAAGCTCCACTTAGAGGAAGGAAGAACAGGGCAGAGCTAAAAAATCCCAGTCCAAAATTATGTTTTAATTAGAAGCAACTTTTCAGATCAATTACATGCAAGCAATTCCATTTCACAACAGATTTTATAAACAAAGGAACTTTTCCAGTGGCAAGCACTGAATCATCCTACGTACAGAAAAATAGTTCAATTTAATAACAAATTCAGAATTAATTTATTAAATATATCACCCTCATATGATAAAATATTAAAAGAGTAACTGAATTACACTATGCATACTTCCATCTTTTATTGCCTAAGGGGCTTAAAGGCACAGAGGATATGAGGAAAAGAATAACTAACTGTATCATATATAAAATGCCTGAACACTTATGTTAAAATTCTTTAAAATAACCAGAATAAAAAAATTCTTCCTCTTAGATAAGAAGAGGCCATGAGCAGTTGTGTTGTCAGGTAGGTGTTATGCATTTAAATTACTGCTGCATATTTGGATTTAATTAAAATAATTCAAAAATCACTTACAAGACACAAGTACAAGTGTGAACAGCCAATTAACCAAAAGGAAACCTTTATGCAGAAATTGAAAACCATATTCATAGGAGCAAGAAAAGCACTTTCCTTTTACATCATAAGAGCTAAACTGATTAGCACATGGCAAATTTAGTAAAGATTGCTCCAGACAGGAAAAATGTCTCGAGATAAAAGCCTGTCTGATTTGCAACAGAATTCTCCTTTTTTTTTTTTTTTGCACAGGATAATAAAAACTGACAGGTGCCTTAAGAAAACGTTGCTACAAGGAAAGAACCAGGATGTTTAGCCAATTACATATATTCAGGGAAACTGTAAGAAGGTCAGCATAAATACCTTGGACAACAAATTTTCTAGCAAGACTGAGAAAAAATTTAAAAACACCTAAAGAAGTCAGGAGAAAATAATGTAGCCTCCATAACTGTTTTTCGCATTCACAGAGAAAAATCAGGTAAACAAGGATAAACTGAGAAGACAGATAAGTAGTAAGAGAATGCAATATCATCTATCCAAGTCAGTAACTGATGAGGTGCATGGCAACATCGTAATCAAAAGGAGCCAGAGTCAATAAGGCCGTCAGTGGAACCACTAAAGCTAGTCCAAGTAACAATGTCAGTACTGTGTACATGTGACCAGCAATCTAAAAATGCAAGAGCTGCAGTAACTGATGCAGGATATGAAACTATAAATGACAAACACTGTTTCTAGTTTTCTTCACTGAAACTCAAGGATGTTGTCTCTCAGGAAGTACAGTGCAGAAATAATGTAGAATTACTGCATTACTGACGCAATACCCTGGAAAAGACGATTCCTGCTTCTTGAAAGATTAGGATATGCTGATCTAATGAGGACTTCCACAGAGCATTTCACATGGTGCTACAGGCAAAGTAACCACATAAATGGAGATTAAAAAGTAACCAGTGCAATTGGGGCAAGAAAGAAAATGGCAAAAGAGGAAAGAACTGCTAGTGCTCAACAGAATCTGCTAAAGAAAAGTGAATAATGCAGTTTCTTAAGGGCAAATCTTGAGACCAGTTTTGTTGAGATCACTTGAGATACTTGAAATGAGTAATGTCAGTTATTAAAGTAGAAACACAATAATAATATTTACAAGACATCATCAAACCAGAGGAGATAAGCTCATCACAAAAAAAGAGCTAAAGAACTGCAGCAAAGCAGACTGATATTTAATAGCACTAACTACAAGGTCGCAACCTCAAGGACTCAATCTTCACCATAAAGTGGGACCTCATCAGCCAGTAAGAATTATTCAGAAAAGAGAAATACAGGAGTTTTTAGTTGATTTGTGGACAATCATAAACCACAAATATAAATGTTATGTGAAAAGGGAAATGAAATTTTAGGTTGTATGAAGAACTATGCACCTCACATGGTTGCCTTATGCATCTATGCACACCTGTATTCCTAAAGAAAGCTATTTTCATTGTGTTTGCTCTTTTAAATTAATTCTCCTTGCTCTACATATCCAGTGGAGCCAAGGACTGCACTATATTTGGAGACACTCACCAGCTCAAGTCTATATTCAAACAAAGCCACTGTGCAAGAAAATAATTTGCAAGAAAACTTTCCAGTTTCTATACAAATTGAAGCATTTCAAAAAACCTGTAAAATTAACTACAATCAATTTTCAAGTAGTTTTGAATGGCATACACAACAGCAGGTACTTCTCCCTTGCCTAGCAAAGAAAAAATTGCTATGTAAGTAATCTACTACTTTGTAAAACCACATCAGAAGAGTGTGTTCCTGTTTAGACAAGGGAGGTAAAACTGTCTGCAGAAACTTGCATTGAAACATCACCTGTAAAATCTGCTGACAATTATGGCTGATTTTTTTACTCAGAAGTCACAGTACAGCTTCACTTATCAGCAGCCAAAAGTAGCAGGAGCCACCCACCTGAGGACCCTTACCACTAAATGTTGAATCTGGTCCAAACTTTTCAAGATTTTATTTGCAGAAATTCTCATCCATCGAAAGTGAATGGGTATACTGTCATGTTGGATTACCATATTTGAAAATGCCACAGCTTTCCTTCCATTCTGTACTATAGAAGTCCTACTTTTTCTTGTTCCTGACTTTTCTTTCCTCTACTCTCTTGTTCTCAGTCTCCCTGCTGCACACTCAGCTGCTACTTCAGGCTTTGTGAGTTTTAAGAAAAACCCTTTCACTTAATGTGAGAGATCTCACTGCTCTCCATTTTTTTTTTCCAATTGTCACAGGAAGAAACAATATGATCCTGGAGAGAATACATCAGCAAGAGAATTATTTAGCAAGGTGAAATAATTAGGTCAGACTGTTGTGGGCATCATGATTTAAAACTAAAAGTTGTCTTTATAAGCAGTTTAAAAAATTTCAAACCCACAAAGTGTGCTAAAAACATTTTACACACTTGGTTATTACACACCTTAACGCCTACTAAGCACATCAGTAGATGATACTAGATTTGCTTATAAGCCATCTGCTAACATGCTAACAATCAGTTAATACATTAAAAATTTGTTAACCCTTTACAAATGTTAAGGTCATGTGGTAAATGGGAGTAATGCTAGCTACCTCCATGTTAATTCATTCATGCTTTTAACACATCTCTTTCACTTCAGCAGAATGAAGTAGCAACTTTCAACAAAGAATTTGGAATTTTCATTTAATCCAAAGAAATATTTAACCATTCAAGTGTTTTAAAACAAAATGCTTGCTCTGTTTATTTCAGCAATTCTCAGAAGCTGCAATTCCCAAGACTTTCTTTAGGAAATGAGTCTTATCTGCAAAAAAGAGTCTTACTCAGAAAGTAAAACCTGGAGAGCTTTGGTGGGTGAATTTCTTTGCTGTCTGACATTTCTTTGTTGTCTGACATTTCTCATTAAAAGATCAGTTTTAAGTTGCCTACAGTGCTGCCAAAAATAACTTTTTAGGATGAATCTTTTTAAGCTGAGCACCTTCACAATAATTCTTCTATGTAGGAAAGGTGAATTTCACCAGAACATACATTTATGACTATGACATAAAACAAAATCATATATAAGAAGTCCATGATATTACCACAATGAATGCTTTTCTCATTTAGGTCAGAAGTGGGGGTTTTGTCAATTTGTGTGAAAATCCATCCCCAGTCGTACATTTTGGAAGCTCAGTTTGGGCATGGGGAAAGAAAATCAGTTCTGCATGGTCAGAATAAGTTATCACTTGGTTAAAATGTCTAAATTTCTAGAATTTAGAACTTATAGCTAGTGTTTCTGAAAATTCCATTCTCCCTGAGTTTGATTAAATCTACTTAAAACCCCTCGTGCTGTTAATTTTGCACAGGACTAAGTGAACACAATTTGGCTTACAACAACAGGGATTTATTGGGCCTTCCTCTGTAACCTGAAGCTTTGACACAAAGTGGAATAAGGGAGGCCAACTCAAAGAGAAGCCTCATTGAAAAAAAAAAAAAAAAATTAAAATTCAGGAACAGGAAGAAACAGATATTTGAAAGCAGTCGAAGAGTTCAAGGGTGGATAAAACAAAGAAAAGCGGCCATGCCCACTGAAACCTATTGACAGTGCTCTGTACACATAACTTTTATCAATTTTGTTAAACCCAGAACAAAGAATTAAAGAGTTGATCATAACTTGAGTGATGAATCACGTAGTTTATCATCCTAACATGCAACAGAATCTGTGGTTTTGCTTAAGTAGTTTATTTAGACTCCAAGAATTCAAAAGAAAACTGTTGCAAATCCTTGCGAATTTTGCAAAGCCATCCAGAAAAAAAGAATTAGAAAGAGCAGGAGTAAGAGTTCTCTAGAATCTGGAAGATGTGCAGAGAACATCCACAGCTGAAGGAAAGGTGAGTATCAAAGAAAAAAAATATTTTGCTTCTTTTCTCTTCCCTGATGAAAAGTTCTTAATTCCTGAGTAATTGGTATGTAGCATAAACTAAAAGTTTTCACAGGAATCAAATTGTTGTCTTCACTTTTTCATGCCTAATTTGAGATTCACAAAAACAGCAAACTTAAGAGTTTGCAGTGGCTGCTCTGTTTTCAAAGACCTATTTTCAAAATATTTCAGAAAAAAACCTACAATTTTTTAGTCTTTTCAGATTGAACATGGAGAAGAAAATGAATCTCCCAAACTCTGTGTGTCTTATTTACCTCTGTATAATGGACTTCACATCATCTCTTCTAACACTGTTGCGACAAAGCAGATCAATATCTATCCTGACTGACACAGTGCTTCTCTCTTATAAGACCTTCGAAAAATTGACAACTTTATCTCTGGAATGAGCTTGAGTAACACGCAATAAAAGGACAAAGCCACTTGTTCTCAACAAGGAGGAAAAGGAAGATATCAATTGTGATTTACAAATGCTGCTTGTAGGAAAAGACAGAAACATATAACAAACTTATGAAAATGAAAATGTTGACCAAGTCTGAACAAACATGAGCAATGTTTCTGTGACTTTTCACAACTTGCATTTTTAAATTCTAAAATTTACACATAATAATAAAATTATTACACAAATGAAGATCTAATTCTATATACAAAAATTTTACATTCTTCTAACTACTGAGCCAGCTGTTTAATATCAGCATGTACAGCATTCTAACAATTGCTTGAAAGCAATGTTTTTGTGAAACATGGAAAAATTAGATTTAAAAAAAAATGAAAAAAACATGACAATGCTACCCTAAACTTAGGTACAGAGTGTATAAGATAGCCTAAAACTGTAAAGTCTAGAATAGAAGCAAAATTCAGACATGTACTGTTCAAGAGCACTTTCAAACTTTAAACAGGGCTATATTTTAGTGTCCCTTTAGTACAGGTCTGCTAGGAATTACTCTGAGTGACCTCAATGAAAGGAGAGCTATTTTACCAACTGCTAACAAATGGAAATGTTCATCATTCACTCCGCAAACTCTTTTTTTCCCTTGAAAACCACCAGAACCTGAAAACGCTACTTTTCCAGGTCTCTCTTCCTCTTATATTCCATTCACAAAAACAGTCTAGAGAAAAAGATGAAAACTGGGAGAGATGATCCAAGAAGGGAAATAGCAAAACTCCATGCCCTTCACCTTCCCTTCTGCCGTGCTTCTCAAAGCCAGATTAATCTTTTATCAAGTCTTTAAGACAGAATTATTGATTCACTGTTTGATATTAATATATCTTTAATGTTTTTAAGGAAGTCCTGTCTCTGTATGGAGTTTATCAGAATATTAGCTACCTACTGAACTCAGACCTTTGCTCTACCTTCACCAGCTCTGACAGCTTAACTGATTGGTTACTTAAAATCAAAACTCTGATCAATAAGGAATTAGTCCTCAATCATCACACTTTGAATATGAAACAACCATGTGATTTTTTTCCATGTTTTCCAACTAAAACCTTACTATGTTTTAGTTAATTTGAAAATGCAGACATTCACAATTCAATCAAATTTAAAATCCAACAAAAATTATAAAATACTTCACTAAACTACTTAGCTAGAACATATGTGTTACTTGTATCTGTTACACTGGAAGACTACAATAATGCTCCCACATTTTAGTATTCAGAATCTGGCTACAAACAGTGCTAATTAATAGTACCAACAGAAGCATGTAAGAAAGGTGGGGGAAAAAATAAAAGCAGATCTAGGTACTTTCCTCTTTCTTCTTTTCTTTTTGACCATAAAGTTGCAGGCTGTCAGTGCTTGTGCATCATCATGCAAGAAAAATTAAGACTGGACTAAATGTCAAGAAATCATTTTTAAGTAACAGTAACACTACTAAGGGTGGTTATGCACTAAACTGTCAAGAAGCTAGAGCCCAGAATGACAAATTTAGACTAAAGAAATACAGTGTTTTAAAAATTAATCTTTAAATAGACTTATTGCATAGTTGCATACAACTATTTCTGACTGAAAAAACCCTCTAGTTTTAAAAAAGATTTTTTTAAATTATTTACCAGAGTTTATTAGCCAGTAAAACTCCTTTACTCATAAACACAAAACTTTAATTGTTACACTTGTGAATGTTCCAATACTTGAACTCTATATTTATACATATATATGCACTTATATTTAAGCACAAACACACTGCATGTTAGAATTGGCATTTTGCTTAAGTATGAAATATTGGATTTATATAAAATTTCTAAATTTAGCTTATAATTTTATCTGGTCTAGATCAATTCCAGTTGAAAACAATGAGGAAAAAAACGCCACAACAAAACGCTTCTCCAAAAAATCCTTTCTCAGCCTTCCCGTAAAAGATAGCACATTAAAACTATCTTTATACATAATAAACACCATCTTATTTATTTCTGGTGGAGAAATATTTATCAGTAAAGCTGCCAAGAATGGTTTGATGTATGCCAGAATCTTCAGAGCACAAACTGCAATGCATTTTTTGTTTCTAAAGAACATTACTCGGAACACAGCAAAACTCACCACAGCTTCTGGAAAATTGTTACAGTGTTGCTATAATTAAAACTCCACAAGGTAGATATACTTAATTAGAATACTGGTCCGCAAACATTTAATTCCTTCTCTATCTTCCCTGCAAAGAGAATTTCTCATCCTTGCCTCCAAGGATCTATTTCAGGCACTATCAATCCTCCTAACCCCACAAGCTGTGTCCCAGTATCTTTACATGGCCAAAAGCCAAAAGAAATACACTATCTACCTGAGACAAGTGAAGAGAAAGAGAACAGTGGGAGCACCTCAGCAGCAGGAGGTGACAATAGTTCTGTACAAGCCCCACTCTGCTGGAAAACGGAACAGAGCCAGTGCCAGGAGAACGGTGTCCCAGGGACAATCAGTTAATGCCAGCCTCAAATGCCAGAGCTGAGGATCACCTAACATAATAGCACAACATGACCACCTCCACGGGACAGTCAGAAACCCTTCACCTGAACCACTCAGAAGCCAAAGAATATTCGGAAGAACCAAGCTGGCCATGTTTTCGTATTTCCTATCTGGCCTAGTTCCACATCTGTTCCCATGATCTCAGCTCCAACTCTTACTTGCTACATTACATTTCATCCAGACTGATCGGTTTTTCTCTTTTTCCTTTCAACTATCAGCTTCGTATATGCATTTTTCTTAATACACTGCAGTCAATTTTTCCAAGTTAAGTATATGAATGTAGTCTCCTTCAAAGCATTTTAGTGGCCTTTCCACACCAATCACAAAGCAAATACCTGCAGAATTTTTACCAAGTGGTATTTTAAATCTTCTGATATATTCTGCAGCACAACTCCTTGGGACAGACATCAACTGGTTTTGATATACAAGATGCACTAAAAGTATTACTCAAATTAAGGGATGAAAATATCTAGCATATTGTTTTATATGCATGCTTTAAAAGAAACATTTTCAAATTGAACATTTTTTCCTAGAACAAGATATATCAATAGCTGAGTATCAACTGTCTTCAAATATTATAGACTCAGAACACAGATCTCGGTCATAGATCTTTTCTGATCAAAATTTGCGATCACTGCAAAGACCTGAACGACAAAATAGCTCTCCCTGATGTTATTTCAAACAGTGAACCTATTAATAGTTTTCTTCTTTCTTAGAAAGCCTCATAATCTTAACATAAAATAACAAGTTAACACAAAGAACTTGCTAATGTGCCTAAGTGTGTTGCTAGAAAGTTTACTGGAAGGTATTTCTAAAGTAGCTCAAAACCACACAGTTATGGAGGGTGGCAGATGTAAACGGATAAACCTGCCAGAACTACTTGATAGTGCTGACAAGCAGAACTTACTGTGTCAACATATTGCCCAATTTAGGGGTGGGGGAAAGAAGAAAAAAGACAACCAGAACCTTTGCAGCAAATATTAAACTCTGAGACTAATTTGAATTTCATTTTTATCATTGTAACTAAACAGTTGCCTCCTACCAATGGTATGGTGTCAAGGTGTCTTTGGCATTTCGTTAAGTACGGCAGTAATCAACATTAACTCAGATTACAATTTTTAATAAGCAAAATTCAGCAGCTTGTATTAAAAAAAAAGGTACCTAATAGGAAAAAAAATTACAAGTGTTCTGAGTCTCTAAAATCAGACTGTTAGACCAGCTGGTGCTGAGAATAGCCTAAGCATTTGCTTTCAGTTGAACATGAAAATACCAGGTTAAATTCACAGAGAAGAAAACAAGTTTCCAAATTTACATATCGGCTAATACTTTAGTTTTTTTGAAACCTTAATTTCAAAATCAAAAGAACTTTTCTTTAAAAGCAGTTAGCTATTTTTTTCTCCTCGTGATGAGTAAATATCTGCCAGTTTAATTTGTGACAATTTACAGTCACAATAACAAAGTTCTGTATTCATTAAAGATGTATCTTACTAACCAAACCACAGAAATAAGTTCATTTTCTGTTGTTTTCACTACTAATTCAAATATACCAAAATTTGTAATGTCTTACATGTAGACAATTAAGAATACTTGTAAACTGAAACACATTTCCCACTCTTAAAAAATGACTGGGAGCTATTAGCTTTTGTGGTGCTGCGCTCTGTGCAACATAGTATTTACACTAGGCGTATTGTGTCTAAAGTGTAATCTTCCTTCAGCCTTCAGTGCTTCAGAGACATTAACCAGCAGCTCACCAGAAGCCAATCCACCTTCATTTAGGGCAGCCAATAAAAAAATTGCAACTCTCCCTTTAAACAGAATGAAGCAGCAAAATGAAATTTCAGGGCTGACTATAAGATGTCCTCTTTGAATAGGACTGGAAAGTGCATATATTTTACTTCAACAGTCTCCTAAAATAATGGGGTGCGGGTGCATTTGTTTGATTTCTTTTTTTTTTACCGTGTTTCTAATACAAAGTGTCAATCTAAATGCTATTCTTACCAAACTGGTAAGTTAAAAATATTTGAGATATCATACTTTCTTGAGAAAACAAACACCTAAAGAGCAAGCGCACATGAACGCTTTAACTGTATTTCAAAGCAGAAAATTTTGACTTGTCTGACACCAAAACAGCTAATCCAGAAAAGGTCCGAGATTCACTTCACTTAGTATACATATAACTGCAAGTGCAAGCTCTGCCTTTCTTCAACTTAAAATGGATTTCACACCATGACAGGTTTCATTCTGCATTAAAATTGCAAATCTTCCATTTGGCCCACTTTCAGCTGTAATTGATCTGCTTTGTCGTCATAGATTAAAAAAAAAACAGTGAAGGGCACTGCAGCTTTAAATATTTCAGAGCTATGTAGCTAGTAAATAGACTCCATTGCAATATGGCTCTGAAGGTCGTGTCCTATTGTCTCTTTTCTCTGCAAATATTCTGAACAGCATTAAATGGCTTATTTTATACAATACCTCCCTGCCATTTCTAAATCGTGTCAATTGTATTAGACATTTCCTTACTGGAAAGGACAGATACGCCACTCTTTCCATACACACCCACGCTGCTTCAAGATGTATTCACAACGTCCACTGTGAATATAACAGCAGGGTGTACATATTAGATGTACACAGCTTTTCATACGGATGCCTTATGAGAACAGACTCCCCCTTAAATCCCACCACAACATAAGGACAATTAGTTATTGCATTGGTGATAAAATAATCAACTGAATTTCAGGTCAAGAAGCATCTTTGGTTAAAATTAACAGCCCAGTTAGAAAACTGAAGCAAACAATTTCAACATCTCAGCTTTCTCACATATGGGAGAATATGAAAAAAATTTCTAACACGGCACCAAGGGAACGTAGTCTGCCAAACCTGTTTTTCATGAAGGCTCCTACCTTTCAGATGCTAAAAAAAAGAGCAAAAAACAACAATAAAAAACTCCCACACTCCACATTTAACAGTAAGTTACAAAAAAAAAAAAAAAAAAAAGATTTCAATCCTTAAGCTATGCACTCCCTAGGTTCAACCCCGCTTCTTTCATGTAAGGTCACTATTTTATGAAAATATGAGTTATGGAGATGCCACTCAGACAGAACAGTAACATGAAACACAGCCCCACAATAAATAGAAATTTGTGATAGCTGTCATCGTGCAGAAGGTGCGTGTAGTCATTTACCTGAAAAGGCAACAGATTGTTGCCATTGTCCGTCCTGAACGCGTTGTCTTCCATCCAGGATTTGGGGGTTAAGGGTGCAGCCCGTGGGAACTTCGGAGGGGCAATGACATTGCTGGAGAAGGGTTTTTTAAGGGGTGAAATGGGATTGAGTGGGGAGGGCACGCCGACTCCTACTCCCACGCCAACCCCCACTCCAACTGCCCTTCGAGGGTCCCTACCAGCCTGCAGCCCACCCCAAGGGTTGGAAGGTGTACTCCAAGCTGCATTTTGATGGTTATTCCAGCTGGAGGAGGAAGAAGAAGAGGCAGAGGAGGAAGACGGTTTGCTGGTCATGATGGGCTGATGGCTGTAAGCAGCATTTCTCTGGGCAAAAGGTGCCTGATTAGGACTCACAGGTGACCTCCGCTGCTGCTGCTGCTGCTGAGCTTGCTGCTGCTGCTGCTGATGTTGGTGGTGTTGAGTCTGAGCTAGGCCAATCTGAGGTGAGAAAGTGCCACCAAATACAGGGTTGACATGGTGTGGAAAATTCTGGAAAAGCATTGTCCCATTGACTGGAGTAATCCCTTGGAAAAAGCTATCATCCACCGTGTTTGTGGTCCCTGTAGACCAGGTGCTGCCAAACGAGGGAGACAAGGAGGTGCCGGCTGCAGGTTCTTGTTGAGGCTGGTGAAAGCTCAAGCCAGGCAAAATGGGGGACTCCATCTGCATCTTCTCCTTGCTATTTTGGGATGGAGCCGATGTGCCGATACTAGTCACTGAACTGTTGTCTTCTGGTTTGGGTGTCTCCGACGAGATGGGTGTAGAGGGGGCTTCTGCTGAGTTTGGATCTTGCTGCTGCTGCTGCTGCTGCCGCTGCTGCTGGGGCTGGGCTTTGCTTTTGTCCATCAGTAAATCATCCTGCATGGTTTGCGCAGCTGAAACAGTAGGGGAAAAAACCACAAAGACAGATTATTAACATTGTCATTCATACCACAAGCCAGTCTGTTTTAATCATTTGCCAGCCAAAAATCTCGTCCTATTGCTAGTACTATGCTACAGCATATTGCAAGGCAAACCCGTAATCTTCCCCCTCCCCCATTTAGGCATATGTAACCTTTGATCGTGCTAGATTGCCTTTAAAATATTTTTTAAGATGCTTCACCCTTTTTGATGCCTTGTTTCCCTTCAGTCTAAATGAGAGATGTGCTTATAGGGCAGAGATATACAGCAATTTCGCCACGTCTCTTTTCTCTTACACCGGAACTCAGAGCTCTCACCCTGCAATGAGAAACTGATTCTGGTTCCTGTTTTTCCAAGCACCCTCCTCCTCCACCTCCTCCCCCTGGTTATTTGCATACGTCAATAAATACTGCTGCGTCCTTCAGCAAGGTTAAAAAGACACCAGTCTTCGCTCTTCTCCACCCCCTTTTCTATTAGGGGACCTTTAAAGGAGCCGGGTACCGATTTTCCTTAATTAACCAGCAAGCTGGCAGTGATTGAGGTTTATCAGAGCGAAGCGCACAGGGACGCTGGCGCTGATACGGGAGCGGCTCCGCGCTGCACAATCGCTTCCTGCCCGCTCCTGCGCCCAGCCCGCGCCGGCTCCGGGCAGCGGCGGCGATGGCACAGCCGGGAAGGGGGGCCGGGGGGCGGAGACACTTCGTGTACAAAGCCACCGATGGGTGTTAGATTTGCCTTCGGTGACCTTACGATCTCTCCGCGTAAAATGCTATTTTACATCAAAGCAGTCCTTTACTTGAAGGTACAACTATCTGCTCGCTCTATTTATATACATACCCGCTCTATTTATACACATACATATGAAATCATCTGTGATTTGTCCATTAGAAAAACATAAGGTCAAAATCGGCAGACTGGGGAGGTATTACTAGACTGTGATCTTTCTGATGCTTTCAAATTAAATATAAAACCAGGAAAATCTAAATATTTACAATATAGACATGCTGCATTTTAAAAATCATCTTTATATGCACAAGACAAAGACTAGTGATGCAGATTATTTGCTAAATCAATACCTAAGTTTAAACTTTAGAAAGGAAACGTATGTGCAATGGTTGAGGCTTATATATGCCAGAAAAGGTGCTTCATATGAAACAGGGCAGATCATATAATTTTTTTTATTATTTTGAGACCCAATACTACTAAAACAATACAGACACCAGTGAACAGCAATTGTATGAAATCACACCAGGAACCTCCATATTTTGCAGGCTTTTAGTCAATCTAGGAGATAATTCTAAATCTCAAAATGAGATTTTAAATGAGCCCCAAATCACTTATTTTGAGTAACTATGTCAAAGACAGCCATTGCTGAATATCTAATTGCATTGCTATTGAGTTAATCATATGACATTTACATCCCTAAGACTGTATTTTTTAGGATTGGTTTTGTAATGTAACAATGCAAAGCCATATCAATGAACTGTTTAAGAAAAGTAGCAAAGTGTGAAACTGTCGACACTGTCCTTTCTGACATCAGATGGTCCAGGTGTATCTTACTTTTTTTTTTTTTCCTTTCCTTTAAATATCTTCTGAGGCATGCACATACATTTTAGTTAAAATTAATGTCAGGAGAGGTTTCTGGTATCTGGTAAGTTACTGCTTATGCTCCCCCTGATTTACCAGTTCAATATGTAAAGCAAGCAGCAAGGCTTCCTGAGCAGACCATGCTGTGAGACAACATTAAGCTGCTAAGGATGGGGTAAACCATTGCATCTGTTCCAGGCAGCGCTGCTGCTGCTGGGAGTGCAGAAAACCTTGCAAGACATTTTAAAGCAGTACTGCAGTAAACCACAATATAGCAAGCTCTGCCTGTGTAACTTTCCATTAGCTTCACTTCTACCCACATCGCTGTTACTCCTAAGGCTACATAAAACTCCTGATGACTCCACATAAGAAGGAGAAAGGGATTATGTGTATCCGTTTCCCCTGGGTCTGAGCTATCAGTATAAAAATACATTTAGAGAGAAAAACATAGCAGCTGAAATATTAAAATTCTGTCGTCAATAAAGTTATATTTAAATGAGTTAGTCACCAGGTTATGTATAGTGGCTAGTACAGCAGTTGTTTTAAATATGTACCTTGACTTAGCTAGCTAGTTTTGAACTTTATCCTAAGGACTGTGATTCATATTCCCCTCCATATTGCTCCTTCAAGGCAAAAATCACTGCACAGTTCAACCCTCTTGTCAAGGTCAAGACCTTCCTTTAATGAATGAAGCCAGTCCAAATGAAAAAATACTGGTTAATAAATGACTTTGAAAGGCCAGCCAATGTCTAATGTTGGACTAGTATGCAGTACTCTTGATTATTTGCTGGTGTAAGTATTTGTACAAATTTACAATCCAGTACAGGAAATCTATATCCCCATAGCAATACCAGCTCCATATGCATGCAGAAACCCACGCAGACAACACAGAAATGTTTGAGGAACAGTTACCTTTGGATTTTCTGTATTTAAAGATCAACAAAAGGACAGTATATTTATTTTCTTCTTTCAGGTTTGGTATATGACAAATAGTCGACCAGCCTGGCAAGAGCACTTTGACAACTGGAAGCTTTCAGCGCATGCTCTGATTCCCAAGGAATCATGGGGTTTGGAGTCTTACCTACAGACAGCATTTCAGAGCTGCTTCCTGAAAGGAAGAGAGCTTGAAAAGGAAAAAAAACCCTATGTGCACACTCCCTCTTCCCATGGAAAACTGCTGCAATCTGAATCATCAGCTCTGAGGAAATATCTGCTAGACTGAGCTGAAAGTGACTAATTAAATGAGGTTTTATACAGTTTGATGTAGAAGCCCAGATCAAATAGCCAACCACCTATTCAGAGCAACTGCGAGACAAAGAAATAGTTCCAGTATTTCCAAACTTTCCTTACAAACTCCTAACATAAGAAATTAATTATAAGCTCATACAGATATAAAATTTGCAGCTATTACAAAGGAAATCATGTCACATTGCTTAGCTGAAGAATATGTTAAATAATCGTGTCATAATTTCTAAATATATTCTAAAACTCAAACACAAATAGGTCAAGTATGAAAATTTAAAAACAAATCAAAATCATAACACAGGTGAAAAGTTGTACTGTTTGAATAGTTTCCAATTTTAAAGTTACAACCTTTTCATTACTGAGTTGTTACTACACTGAAAATTCTACAAAAAAGAAAAAAAAAGAAAAAAAAAACTGCTCAGAAGAAAATCAAGGTGTGAATGTTACTATTTAACATTCCATCTATCCTGTACATGGTGGTGCCACACTTCACCTCCCTTTCACTACCCACCATCTACGTATCTCCAGCCTCCACACCAATATACAGCCTGAGAGGAGTTCATCTCATAAGATATTAATATTGTGATCATTAATGTAGCTCAGGTAAAATTTTCAGAATTTCATTCACTGGCACTTGGTGTTCTGTTTTGCACTAGTGTATGAATTATTCTGCATATTTATTCTGGGTAATTCATAATACTAATTATTCAGCCCAAATAGTAATGCTCATAAGGAAATACATAGTTGAAATCAGAAGTGTGGAAAATAACAGTGTTTAATAAAAGTGCAGACTGATTTTCCAAGGATGAAATATGCATAGCTTTGTGCGTGAAACAGAGATGACTAAAGCTGAGAAAGATAAATTAGGGCAGTTGAAAGTGAGTTGTTCTAACATTTATGTCTCTGCTTTCTGCACTCTGTTTATGTTGGACTGTATGGTCTGCCTGCCCTGAATCAACGCTGTAATTAAGAGTTTCTCAACACTTGCTCTAACCTGTTTGAGCTACTCTGAATCATTAAAGGCAGCAAAACTGCTTTCTTACAGCAACCGAAAATATTTAATTTTATGAACTATTCCATCTCTCCCAGGGCTGGTTCTAGGCATTCTATGCCCCTCCTTTATGTTCCTGTTTACTTGTGGGTTATTGCTTTTCATATGATTTGAGGATTCACACGCGAGGGACTGCACTGTTTCTGTTGGTTCTTCCCAGAAGCCAGTTTCACTTGACAGATCAATCATTAGGATAAGGAAAAGCACTCCAGAACCAAAGAAAATCAAGATGTAAAGACAGTTTTTGATCAACTAACCACTAGAAGAAAACTTTTTTTGTTGTTGTTTCTAGCAACCAACTCCCTCATAACTGGAAGTTAAAAGATAGTAAGGACAGCTGAATCAGAACACAAGAGCTTAATTCAATCTGGTATATGAATTGCTTGACCTGGGCCAGTTCCAAAGAAACAAATGTAAGAAAGGCCCAAATAAGCCAAGCTAATTCAATTAACATTCTATAAAGTGTATTTTTATTTTAAGCAATTCATTATGGAGCAATTTAAGCCTCTTTAAGCCTCCTGTGACGAACAAACCATGCTAGTCTTTTTGACAGTGACTATTCCAACTAGTTTGAAGGTTAAAATGAAGTGTTATGGTACTAAAAAACCCCCAAGTTTTATTGTAGAAACACATTTCACTTTGGACTAATTGAGGGCTACTTATCTTTTAAAAAATGGAGCCAAATAGATGAGAAATGCCTAACTGATCTTGTAATTTGATTTTACATATTGCTATCATAGCAGTTAACATTTAGATTTGCCAAAATAGAATACTCCTTTTTTTGCCAGGTTACTTAGCTTCGTTGTAAACGGTGAATAATTTCCACAGTTTTAATAGTGCCAGGTCAGAAAAACTGTATTAAGGTACAACTCCTTCAGTATTTGTCCTCTTGTCCCCTTTTCCTCTTTTCCAGGCCTTACTGAAATAGTCATATATACATATATATTTAATCTACCTCCATTTCATTCTTTCAGTAATTGCTTGTCAACTTTTTTATTAAGCTTAAATCTGTATAAATTTGTTATCAAACCATTTCATATTTTTAAAAGTTGATATTTTGCAGTAAATCCAGTAGTCAATTTTAGGGCTCAATTTTAAGCCCTAAATAGCTTACATTGCTTTTGGTGATTTTCATTAAGTTCTGTACTTGCCTTCAAACGTGCAGTTTTACTTAATTTACTTTAAATGGCTGCTACCTCCAGTCAGTGTCCAGGACCTGAGCTCTGGCAAAGCTCCCTGAAGAGCAGCCACTTTCCCTCACTCTGCTCTGGCCAAAAGGAGCCTGCTCCCAGGAGAGTTCTCTCAGCTCAAATGTAGCCACTCACTGCCAGGTGAAGGTAAGAGATGACAGAGTGAGGCAGAGTACAGTGAGCATCAGAGAAAAGGAAAGAAGAAACAAAGGCTCTATTAAGGGATGATACAGGAAGCAAGAGTTTAAAAATGAAAAAAATAATTCAAGAGGCGATCTGAGATTTACAGTGGAAACTGCCACTGCAAAGAAGGAAGCATAAAGAACAAAAAGTGGAAAGAAAATTAAGAGAAAAGGGGGTGAGGGAAAGTGAAGGAGGAGATTGTAGAAGAGAATAAAGCAAGCATTTTAACAGAGCAGCTGCATATCCTGTCTTGTTCAGGAGAATAGAGAAGGATAAAATGACAACTCTAGCTCTGTCTGGGAGTAAGGAAGTGGTTTTACACAAATTTAAGACCAGTAGGTTATATATGTATTTTATGATCACACTTTGATCTGGAAAGAGCAGACAAAGAACATATATCCAACAGTTTACACAAACTGGGGATTTTTTAGGCTATTTTATGGGATGTTAAGGGGCCTGCCGTTATAGAATGCTTTGGGTTGTAAGGGATTTTTAAAGCTCCTCGAGTCCAGCCTCCCTGCAATGAGTAGGGATGTCTTCAACCAGATCAGGTTGCTTAACCTGACCTTAAATGCATCCAGGGACGAGGAATCCACCCTCTCTCTGGACAACCTGTTCCACTGCTTTACCACCCTCATCGTAAAAGATTTGTTCCTTATGTTCAGTCTAAATCTACCATCTTTTAGTTTAAAACCACTAAAGCTTGTCCAATTATGCTTTTATGTAGCCTGTTATGTTTTCATTTCTCATGTTTGGAAAAAAAAAAATGGAATTTAAATAAAATGTCCAAACCTACCGAGTGTTCACTATTTGACCTGATATTCAAGTTTTGTCCAGTCCAGTCTTGTCATACCTTCCTGTGCCAGTGGTAGAGCAAAGCAGCCACCTCTGTCACAGACAAACAGTAGCCTCAAATAGTAGCCAAGTGATCCTGGGTTCTGGTTCCCTTTCTTCAGGTAAATATTCTTCACAGCTATTATTAGCCACTATGACCTTTATCATAAATGGCAGGCAACCAGCATATCCTTTCAACTCCAAAGCAAATAGAGAAACTGCACAAACCACATACTTTTCAGAATAAAACCAGCTTCCCTATTTCCATGTGTAACACTTGAGAATAAATATAATAAAACTAAGCTAGGCTAGCCTAGCTGCTCAATGTTTTGACCAATAGACAATGAGCTTAGTCCAGACCAAGAATAGGAACCAGAAACTCTTGATATCCAATATTGCTCTTACATGCCACAGACCGCTGTAATTGGGACAGTGTGTATCAGGATCTCTTCCAGGAGGTCATGCCCATGTAATTCACTCAGGTCACTGTACATCCGACACTCCTCAGCAGTGGTAGCAACACTGAATTTTACGGTCCCAAGAATAAGTACAAAATAAATTTTCTGGGATGGGATGTCACTGCCTTCTTCTTATCTGTTTCTATACCTCCTGTAAGGAACATTTACATCTCTGTAAATACTTCAGCATTCCTCTTTATGATGTTTGTAACATATAGAATCATACTGCTTACAGGACCAGGTGTTTACACACATTTTGACAACACTTTTCTCTCCCCAAAGACTCTCAAAACCAGACTGATTTGTCCCTAACTTAGGCAACAGAGTCAAAGAATCCAGTATATTCCCTAAACTCGCCTTCCTATTCCACCTGTCTGTTGTCACGTACATGCAAAAGCTTGATTTTGAATAGCTGTAGGTTAATGCAGCTATGCAGTTGCACCCTGGGTTTGGCCCTGTAAATTACAGCCTGGAACAGCAACTGCAGTATAATTTACACAAGGTACAGGGACTAGTTTCACGTAGCAAAACTTAATATAGGAGCTATTTTTTAAAAAGATAGCCTGAAAAGGAAAATTAAAAGTTGATTTTTACTAACTGATCTTTCCAAGAATCTGTCATATCATAACAGCCTCTGAAAAACAGGCTATTGCCTTTGCTTCAGGAGCGTGACATGAAGGCAGGAGACAAACACCCACGGTGGAGATAATTACAAAGACAACTTTTTTCCAGATACTATCCACCTCTTTGCTCTACAAAGGCTCTTCAGCTTCCACATTTCCAGTTTTTCAGACTGTGAGGCTCTAAGTTGACTTCTGAACATACAACAAATTTTAAAAGCACCTCAGAAAGACTTCTTCCCATTTGGAAACACCTCAACAAACCCAAAAGAGAGCGTTGCCATTATCACGGGCCGTGCCATCCCTCACCCCACTCGCACACAGAAGCCAATGGGCACCAGGCCTCCATCGAGCACCAAGTGCCACTTACAAGGGCACTTGTCCTTGTCATCGACAACACCACCACTACAACGGATTAATTTCCCTTCCATCGCTCCAGCCACCGCCCTTCTGGGCAGCCCGGTCGGAGCTGGCACCTGGCAGGGTCCCCTCCGGCCTGAGGGCAGGTCGCGGGGCCCGGCGGCCAAGCAGAGGCGGGGGCCGCCTGCACCTGTTCGGCAGGGGAGGGAATGGGGGATGCTCCTGCCCGAAGGGGTCCCTGCGGGAGAGGGTAGGGGACAGAGCAAGCGGCCCAACCTCTCCCTCCTTCCCTCCCTCTCTCCACCCGTGAGGAGTCCCGGCCGGCGGCGGGGGGCGCCAGGAGGGGCGGCTGCCGCCGGACGCGGACCTTCCCCCGCAGACCCCGCTCGGCCACCCCGCCGCGCTCCCGTACCTGCCCCGCGCGCGGAGCCGGGCAGCGACTGCGCGACGGCGGCGGCGAGGAGAGACATGGACAGGGCAGGGGGAGCGCCCCGCCGGACCTTTAAACCCGCGCCGGCGGCGGGACTACAGCTCCCAGCGGCGGCAGGACTGCAGCGGGACTACGGCAGGACTACGGCAGGACTACAGCTCCCGGCGTTCTAGGCAGGACTCGCGCTCCGCCCTTAGCGCAGGCGCGCTGCGGGGCCGGGCAGCGGTGACGGGCGCCGCGGCTGCGCTCAGCGTTCGCCGCCTCTCCCCGCGGCGGCCCGGGCTCTCCGTCCTGTCCCGGCCACCGGCCCTGCGCCGCGTCCCGCCTGTCGAAGGAGGGGCCGCCCCAGCCGTCCCTCGGAAGGGCGGATTTGCAGCCTTCCCGTCTGCTTTCGTCTCTCCGCCGCCGCACGCGTGACGCCTTTGTCAGGCTCCGGGCCCTCAGCTGGGCCCGCTCCTCAGCCCGGGGCCATGGCCGAGCAGACGGGCTTGGCGCTGCCGCAGACCATGGACAGGTACGGGGAGGAAACATTTGGGCTGCGTTTGTGAGCCCCCCGCGGCGGGTTTGGGGCCGGTGTCGCGGTTTTGGTTTCGTTTTTTGCCTTTTAAAATCCTTGTTGGTCTGGCAGAAGTTGTGCGAGCGCTGTCGTAAAGCAGCGCAAGGAACCGCGGGCAGCTGAGAGGCGAGGAGGGCTCGCTCCTGCAGCCCTCGGCCACAGCAGGGTGTGTGTGTGTGCCTGTGTCTCTGTGTCTGTGTCTCTGTGTGTGTGTCTGTGCGTGTTCCTGAGCTCGGACGGGCTCTGGGGCTGCAGGAGCCTGTTCCTATCGCCGGGTCTAGGACAGTCTCTGGGTAGGGAACGCACTGACGTGCGTGTAAAGTGAGGCACCAAAAGATGACCTAAGCTTAGTCGGCCTTGTGTGTTTTGTTGCTGGTTTTAGGATCTGAAGAAAACCTACAATTGCTTTCTGGGACGTTCTTTAAAATTAGAACCGTAGAAGTATTATGACTTAAGCATCTTTCCTCGTCTATAATTACTAACTTGTAAATTCTATTTATTAGACTGTTTATGCTTTTACTTGAATATGTAGCACTTTCACCCTGTTCCACTGAGCACTTAAGAATCCTTAAGTGTAATTTGGACTCACCCAGGAAACCCTTGTGACCTGTCCCTACAAACAATAAACCACATTCACAGACTGTTTATGCAGGAGTTGTAATAGCCTGGTGTCTCAGAAGGTGGGGATCCAGAAGCATTCAGGTTTCTGTTGATGAACCTGTCAAGTTTTCATCAGAAGGAATCAAAAAGAACCCTGATGGCTTTCTCCTTTCCAGGTCACCTCTAAGAAAAGAGTATTTCATGAAGTACAGCCTGTCATTAGGCAGGTGATGGAAATACAAACTATGGGAGGCAGGGGTAGAAGTTGTGCAGCCTGCAAGGTGAGAATGAGAAGTTGCAGTTTGATATAGAAAGAGGATAAAAGTGGTTTGGGGACGGAAAGTTTGAATTCTATGAAAACTGAAAAAGTAAGAAATGACAAAGGGATGATTTATGTTATAAGAGTATTGCTGAATCAACTCCTCTTAAACTAAAAACAAAAAAAACCCAACCAACCAACCAAAAACAATAAAAGAACAAACTTTCATCTACATCCTGTAATGTATAGTATTTTGTATTTTGGAGTTCTAGGAAGCCATAACTCTTGAGTGGATGCCCCGATGCCCATGGTTATTGTATGACACTCTGAAGTCCAAGTTCATCATGTTGGGAAATGGCTGTGAGGTGGCATTTATAATCTTTGTTGTGGCCAGCTGTTAAATTAAACAGTTAATTAAAAAAAAAAAAAAGGAGGAAATTAGTAACCTGGTTGTCAAACTAGTTTACTGTTCTTCAGTTGTTACCTGTAATAGAGATGTACATTTAATATTCTTGTATGCCTTCAAGTTTGTGAAATTATAGTTTGTGTCTCTGGTTCTTTTCAAAGACTTTTTCTAGCATACTTGGAGTAGCTTGGTATGTAAAACAATTGGACAGCATCTCTGATTTCCTAATAACAAGGACAGCAGGGAAAACTTTTGAAGTACCTAAGAAGCATAAAAGGAGATATGAAAGAAGGCTGTAGCTTTCATATAAGAGTTCCTTGGGCTCATTATAGGAAACTTTAGAAACAGGAGTGTGACAAGTGGTGAATGTAGTAGTAAGAAGGAACCAAGTATTTAGGATTTTAATTTAATTCAGTGTAACACAACATCAGTGGAAAGATTTTGGACTAACCAAGACCTCAAAATGTAGTCAGGGTAAATATTTTTTCTGGTTTCTATTGGGTTTATGGAGCAGTGTTACATTTGAATAATGTACATACATCTGATGTTTCTGAAGGTTGTACATAACTGCTGTCATGTTGTTTGTAGTGGTAATCAAGATAAACTTTCAGTATTTCGTCTTAAGGGACATATCCCATGGTTAAATAATCCATGGAGATTCTGAGTAGTGGAAATACTTCTTCTGTCCTGTTATCTTTTTTGCTCATGACAGATACTTGTTTCCCTCAGTGAGAAAAAAATTAGATATTCAAAATCTTAAGAGTAATTGCTAATGATTATAGCTTAACACAAAGTGCATACTTTAAATAAAATACAGATCTTTTAGTGAAGGATACAGAAAACAGCTTTCCAGTGAAGATGTCTTTCATTTAGATTCTAATAGTTAAGGAGGGGGAAAAGTAGGGTTTTTTGTGTTTCCAGTACCTAGATCACCACCAAGAGTGGGGACATGCTGTTGTATCAGGAATTAGGTGTTGCTGTAGATCTGAATGCATGCATTGCTTTGTATACAAGGGTCAGAGCTCTCAGAGCAAGTTCTTTAATTCTCTATTTGTGAGAGGGAACAGTTGGATTCTTCTCTTGACTCTTAGATTCTATACCTGTATGATTACAGGGTTTTTTCCCTTAAAAGTGTTGGATTTCTCCAGTGCAAGGACTGACTTGATAGCATCACTGCATTGTTGCCTGGGATTCATCTTTCTTTGATGTATTTTGTGCTCAATCCTTCATTTGCCTGCATAATGTCAGTCTGGGAAGCAACCCATGCATTTATAACGAAGAAGATAAATAGCTGTTAAGATGTAAGGAGTTAGTTAATCAACATTTCTAGCTAATGATTTTTTACTTACCTGAAGGATTGGCTGTAGCATAAATACAAGAACCATGGCCATGAAATGACACTACATTGTGGATTGTCTCATCTGCAGCATTTAGGAAACTAATCCATATGATTGGCATCATCTTTTCTAGTCTAAAAATTAGAATTTCCATCCCTCTTGTAATTTTTTTTGTTCTTTCATGCTCAGATAACAGTTCCAAATAATAATTCTTAAAATGCCGTCCTTTTCTGCAAGCAGAAGTCTTTTCAATCTATGGTAAAAAGCCATATTTCTGGACTAATGTGTACACTTGAAGGCAGGGATTAGTAATCTATCCGAATAGTGAGGTTTTGTTATTATTTCATTATTTTTAATGCCTTTGTTCATGTTAGTTTAATGCATAAATTAGAGAATTACAGTAGTCTTCATTAAAACTTGAAATTATGTGGCAATGGGGTTTTTTTACATGCTATTAATGTGAGCTGTAATGCTAAAATGCTAAAATTTAATGCGATTAAATTTTCTCTTTGCCAGGTCACTGATTTATTGGAAAAATGCTAGCAATTGCAGTTCAAAAATTGCAAAATAGCATTGGATTTTCCATTTCAGTTTTTTGAACTGTCATCTGATTCCATGGTAACCCTTTTTTTCCCAAAGAAAAAAAAATTGCGATGGCTTTGTACATAATTTTCAGTTTCTCTTTCCATTCCAGTTACCATTTGTGGTGGGGTCTGTGTGTTGAGATCAGTCATTTCCTTCCTTCTTTGAAAGCGCAGGCACTGATTTAGTTTTATTTGCACAATTAACTGTTGATACTGTAGTAACCTGATGCATGGTTTTGGATTAAGATCCTAATGCTACAACCTCGACAATGTAGTTAGTGCAGCGTGGTCTTTGATTGAAGATGTTTATTCTGCACATCTTAGTGCTGTATATTGTGCTGGTTTCTCTCACTGACAAAAGTTGACACACAAGTAGCTCTTCGTAGGAGTGGAGTTCAACCAGATAAGATATGCAGAGTAATGAGCAGTAGCAAACACAATATAGGATTTATGTATTATCTTTATTTTTCACAGAATGCCACCTCTGCAGTTACTCAGTCTGTCTGTTTTACTTATACTGATAAAACATGTCTCTCTTCCTTGTCCTACCTCAATTAATTATTTTCTTTCTTCACAACAGATTTAAACTCTTTTGAGAGAGGTCTTCCTAATTTCTGGTCAAAGTCTGTCAGTGTCTAGAAGCACCTGGCTTTCTGTTCTTCCTCGAGAGTAGGTTATTCATGCTTAGAAGGAAAGGATGTGTAAGAGTAGAGAATGGACTGTGCTGTGTTAATCTATACCAGGAAGGAAAGAAGGGGTGGGTTTTTCTCTGTGCTTACCCCAACTATTTGGAAGTTGATGTTGATACAGGATGGAAAAAGCAAAATCACACATGTCTTGGAGAATGGGTTTCAAGAAAGAAAGTTCAAAACAATAACTTCATAATAACTTGGCTTTTTCATTACTGCTTCATCCCAGGTACATCCCTTAGTATTTTACTTCTTTTTATGCTGAAGGTTCTGTATAGATTGACTTGTTCCTGTGTCTTACCAGTAAAGAAGATTAGTGGAGTCTTAATGCAGACCTGTACACTGCCTTTTGCCCATGTGAAATATACAGGTGTCAGCATGTTATTTATAAACTATCTTAACCTTTTGACTCTGGTCTTATGTATGTTATTTTTTTATCTTTGATGTCTGCTTTGATACGCTTAGGAACAAATGTATGTGTTTTAGTTGCTGCTTAACAATTAAATTCTACCTGCAGACAGTAGGTAATTATTCTTCCTATATAAGTGTGAAGAAATTCCTGAGAGACAACTTACAATTTTTTGTAGTCAAACTCTTGGCATCCCATGTATTATGAAGGCATTCAGATAATATTTTCATTCGTCATATTCGCTTTATCTAAAAAGGCTGTACAAAGGCCAGTTTATTGATCTCTTCCATATAAAAGTGTTCAGACTCTGTAATAGTGGTTAAAGCTCTAATGGTTTCCTTTGCCATGGTGTCTTAAAGAGCTTGCTGAAGCTGAAACTTCTGACAGTTAATGCAAATGTGTTGAATAAATATATGTATAATAATTTACAGATAAATATCAAAAGGTTAAGGTATCAATTTTGGAACAAGTTTTTTAAAGTAATGCTTAAGGTGGTAATGAGTATGCCAGCTGTTTTAGGCTTGTTTGGTGCTTTTGACATCTTAACCAGCTTATGGCCTTTCTGCATTGCACAGAGGGTGGAAAATGCCTGGTGTGAAAATAAGTGCTTTCTGATGCATGTTTTTTTCCTCTCAGCAGCAGAACGGGCCAAGTATTAGATTTTTATAGGGTGTAATACCTACCTTTATCAAAAGAGTGTGTGACTTCCTTACACTTTTACTGGCATTTGTAGTTTACCACAAGTAGCAAATTCATTGCCAGTGCAAAAGAATAAGAGGATTCAATGTGAAGTGGTTAAAGCAAACTGCTTCTGGCTGATGTTTCTAATTGAAACTGCTGAGATTACGTAAGTTGGTCAAGGGGCTGGAGCACATGACTTACTAGAAAAAGCTAGAGGGAACTAAGCCTGTCTGAAGAAGGGATGGCTTGGGAGATCTGATAACCTTCTACCTGCCAAGGAGGTAGTTCAGAAGACTAACTGGGGAGGTTCCTGGCAGGATGATGAGAATCAACTGTAAATTTGAACAGAGAAGTTTTCAGCAAGGGAGGATGGGGTAACAAGTTGCCCAGTGCAGATGTGGATCTCTGCCCATGGGGCTTTTCAGGACCCAGCTGGAGAACGCTCTGCTATCTGGTCTGAATTTAGTGTTGCTTCTGTCTTGGGCAGGTCTGACAAGATCTCCTGCAGTCCCTTCCAAGTTGTAATTCTGTGATACAAAGTCTAGATGCAATCCCAGTGTAAGTGGGAAAACAACACAGTGTCATTTGCAATGCATAATTTAAGCTTACTATGCTGAAGGTGCCAACAGGGGGATACAGTCCACTGACACCTTCTAGCAAATCTGCGCTTGGCCTTTTTTAGCACAGGCTCTGAAATTTGTACCTAAAAGTTGAGATAGTTAGGCTGGGAATTTGCTTTTTTTTCTCTTAAGAATTTTTGCTCTTGTCATGCTAATGCTAATGAGTGCTTTTTGTCAAAAATTTCTAAAGTGAATGGAAGTGCTTATGCTCAGGATTTTTGTGTCAGTGATTCTGGGAGAAGGATTAGACACTTCCTGCCTAACACTACTGCAGGATAAGAAAACTTAGGATCAAAATGTCCACTTTCAAATGCTGCTTAAAAAATTTTGCACTGAACTTGTATTACATCAGGGACTAGCTGTTCATTTGTTTCTAAGTTAACCTAAAAATTAAACTGGCTTGCTATATAATAGTTTCCCCTATCACAAGTAAATAGCAGTTGATTTAAGGGCTAACTAGGAAATCCTTGTGTCTGCTTACGTTTTGAAACAACTTTCACAAAACCAAACTTTTTGGCTAAGTGTTGTTAGTGTTTCTAGGTTTTCAGGTGATTGCTGATGAGCAGTATTGAGTGTTTAGTGTTCTCAGTTTATGTATCTCTGCCTGTTTCCTCTTGTGGCCATGCAGCACCTCTTCAATATGTATATAGTAAAATAAACTGCTAACACAGTGGGAAGGTGGTAAATAATAGAGTTGTCATGGGCAAGAGGGCTGGCATTCAGTGGTATTTTTTAAGCTATGTTAATATAATTAATTATTTCTTCATAATTTTTCTAGAAAAAAAAGACAAGACCCTCTGTTTTAAACCTGCAGTGTGGTCATTATGTACCTTCCAGATCTCTTCGCATTTGTGTCTTCTAAGTGCCTCCTGGAATGAATATTTATGTTTAGAAGTGGGTATTTTTTATTGGGCTAAAATGTGCCAACATAAGTTAGCTTTCTGTGAGGGATGTAATTACAGAAGACCATGTGCAGGGTGCTTGTGACTGTTCTACTGGTGAGTCATGCAGTCAGTTCCACAGCTTGTCGAGGGGAGTTATTTAGTGTTATGATCAGACTCCTTGCAATTTTGTTCACATTTATTTAGAGTAAAGACGTTTCCAAATTTTCTATGTCTGCCACATTTGATAAGGAGGGGCTTTTTTGTTCTTGAGGTATTAACATCCCAAGAATTTATTTTGTTGGCATTTAAATTTTTTGGTAATTTTTAGATCAAAAACTGTTCCAATTTTTATTATTAGGATTGTATATGATGACTGACTTAAGTAGGGCTTTTTGGTTTGTTCTCTTATGCTGTAAATTTTCTGGTAAATTATAAACTGAGAATGACTTGAGTAATAGTATCTGTCATAAATTCTTGAGTTCAAAGCAGTTTGCTTGCTTTTGAGTCTTCCACTTTTTTGCAGTTGGAGGGCTACACTTCCATTTTTTTTTTCTTCTCTTTTCTTTGGAAGAACACAACAGGAAGATTGCTTACCCTGTATGGTCAGTTTAACCATGAAACTGTCTAGAAATACATTAAAAAAATCAAACTTCTATTTCAAAAGTGCCTTCCCTAAAAATTCAGTGTAATTGAATGTAAAGCAAGGAACCTTGTTTGGTTTCTAACAGATGTCTATGCTAATGTATTTACTTTTGTAACTAATGTTACTGTGCCTAAAGATTCATTTGTACTTCTGCATTAACTTGTGACACTGGAAAATGGCTGCAGGCGATTGAGCTCACATGATACAGACTCTGTGAATAACTTTGCATTTCTTATCATTTGCTTATCACAGCAACAGCTTAATGTCAAGATGGTTCCAGTTCTAGGCAGGTCAGACTTGGTCTATTCTGTATGTAGGTTGCTCTGGTATTTGTAGCATCTGTCATCTCCTCTGTACATGCAGCACAAATACCAGTATTGGGATTTTTTCTGATGCAACTCCACTTCCCCTTTCCCCCAGTGCAAAATAGCATTGCTGGTTAATAGAAACTACATATTTTTGTCTTCATTTGGAGTCTGGTCATCTTAGAGGTAATTAATAAGTAATCAAGATGTTTAAAGTCACATTCAAGGAAGTAACTTTAAATAGCCTCTAATGTGTAATTTCCTAGTTGCTTCACATCTCTGTTACTTCCTGTGTTTGTGATTATTGATGGATTTGTCAATCAATGCATGAGAAAATGTTTTCTCTATATCTAATCGTATGCTATCTACATTATAAAAAATCGATTAAATTTTTAAAGCATTAACTTAATGCTGTTAGAATTTTTCACTGTTTGCTATGTATGTAGTTGACTACGTGTCAACTTTCTGTTCAAATTCTGTTGTTCAAAGCATGTTTCAGTTTTGGAAGGAAATTGTTTTGTGTGTGTGTATGGGGCTCTTTTTTTAGGTTTTGTTTGGTTGGTTTTTCTTTTTCCACTTAGTTTTAGTCATTTTTGTTTTTCTTAAGATGGTAAAAATCAGTCTTACCCACGCCCAGCAGGCACTCAGTAGCTTCAATTGTTAGTTGTAGGCCAAGCTGCTAGTATACAATATTAAGAGATCAGTTAGCAAAATGTATAATGTTGTAGTAATAAAGTGCTTATTGTATGAGTAGTAATTTTTCTTGATTTGTACTTTGTACATGTCTAGAAGGGCCCTGTTCTCCCTCCTTCACTTAGGAAATAAAACAAATGTTTCTAATACCGAAATTCATTGCATATTTAAAAGCTGATAGCAAGTTCACCGAGCTTTGGTGATTTCTCAGCTTTTCCTTCTGAAAAAGTAAGAGTATAGTATTACTAAAGCCTTCAAGATAACTGAATTTTAAAGACTTTGTGAAAGGAGTATGTCTGAATAACTGGTTGCAAAAGTTTAATTTATCCAGAATGAAAGCTAATTTTTTTACTGACAGTCTAGATCTGGCAAACTAGAGGCTAAAACCCAACAAGATAGCTAGATTTGAGGAGGGATTCCTTATTCTAAGCTAACTAGAAGCAAAGACCATAAAAACTTCCTAAGGCCCAATTTAAGCACAATAGATGATGCCTGGCAGCCAAAGGTTTAATTTTATCCACAAGCTAGACAGCAGCCAGCAGGATTCCATGATCTGTCCTTTACTCGTATCTCTTGTCTTTATATAGTGCAATGAGCTCAAGCATAAAATATTTCCCTTTGATTTAAGCTATAATTGAGAATATAATAAAGCTTGAATTGAACTTCTGATAATCAGTGGATCTTTCTGGCACACTTTCTCGTTAATTATTCTATGGGGTTTTAATGTGTTTGTTTACTGGGTTTTTAGTTATCCACATGCTTTTATTAAAAGCTTTTTAAAATCTAGTTTATACAATGTCATCCTGAGGTTAGAGGAAGTCAGAACCTGTATGTGAATACCAGTTGTGTGACCATATGTTCACACCAACATTAGCTTGATATTCTGTGTTTGAGCTGTTTCTACTGAAAGCATTGCTTTTGTAGTAAAGTGTAGTTACTGTCATGTCTAGATTCTTAACAGTGTCTCCTTTACCCAGCATTGCACACTATCCTTGGTGACTAGGCAGAGCAGAATTGGGTATAAGGTCAGATGACTTTCAGGACTTCCTTTGAAAATTTTAGACTTAGTTTCAAGGTGACAACATATTTTTTAGCTGAGTGGTTCAGGCTGGCATATGGCTATTATACCATGCAGCTTTAAAAGCATCCGCTGAAGTCAGGATGGAGCATCTAAGACAGCTATTTTTGCACCGGTATCTGTTCTTCACTCAGTGTAGCTCCCTTGTGTGTTTTTTCCCCTTAGGACAGTGTAAGGGCGTTTTGAGTTTGATAGGCAGGTTTAGGATTGAAGATAAAAGTATTTTCCACTGTGTTTGATGGCCAGGAAAATACTGGGGAAAGAGCAGTGTTCCATCTATAATCCTACAAGTGGGTTCATCTCTTCTGGCACTTAATCTCCTCTGTGAAGCATGACACAAGCTAACGTTTCTCAGGTTAATGGTATTCCTCTCTTTGTAGCCTTTATCAGGGGTTTGTGGGCTAGGCTTGCATTCTCTCCTGACCAGGCAGTGGCCCTCTAGCATGAGATCTTGCTGCTGCTTCTTCACACCGAGGAAAAGGAAGTGCTTAGTGGTAGCATTTGCAGTGAGGTGTTTCTCTTGCTTTTTGGGAGAGCAATTTGCTCTCCCCCTACTAAAATTCCAGCCAGCTCCAAAGCAGCCTAATGCTACTAGGTGACTTCATTTTTCTGACATCCTAGTCTCCCAGCTTAAACACGATCTTGTAGTCCTTAAAGTGCAGTTGGGAAATTTACTGTAAAGCTTATCACTATTCATCATCAAAGATACTTTGTCTGTCAACACAGACTATACATAAAAAAATTTTGTAGAAGCTCATGAAGAGTTGCCTCTTCCAAACAGCAGACTTGTGAGTCATCCTTTAGAGCAGTGCCTTTTTGTGGCTAGTTGCTAGAATGCTTTCAGTCATTCCTTGCAAGGTATGTTTTTCACCCCTCACTGATTTGGCTCTCTGTGCTATTGTGGGTATCAGTTATGTTTCAGCCTTTTCACTTTCTTCTTTTTGGATGTGAAATTCAATTGCAATAAACTGCTCAGACACTTCGTGCTTAGCAGGACAAGGATGCTTTACTCTTGCAGCAAGACATCAGCAAATTCCTGCCATTTGAAGGACAAGAGCTGTGCCTTATGATGTGGGAGGAATGCAGAAAATTTCTTGTTTTATGAAGGAACTGTAATGAGAGGGAAAATGCATTTTTAGCTCATGATTCTAGAGTGCATCATGGATGTTCAATTTGCATTTCCCACAGTAAGAGTTAGATCTAAAAGTGCAGTCAAACTTTCTTTTCTGAAATGTCTTCTGACCATTCGTATTTGTATGTCACTGAACATAAGAGGAGAGATTCCAAGATGTTTCCATTCCCACTTGCAGTACTGAATATTTGAAAGCAGATCATAAAACAGCTTGTGCTATTCCAGTCTAGCAAGTTGTCTTCCATTAAGTGTTGTGGATGCAAGGATATCTGCTGGGCTTATGGGGCTTTAGAAATTTTTGCAAATCTTTTACTAGTATGTGTAATAACAACATACAATCAACTTAAATTACTTTTTTGTATTGCTTTACACAGTCATGCCTGCTTGAAAACAAAGCTGTTTCATGATGAATTCAGCTTTCACAAATTGAATCAGATTTGAATTAAATAACATGAATACTGCCTTCCTTCCCACCTAAAACTGCTTTTGGAAAAAAAGTGGCCTTTAGAAGGGATATAGCTTAATAAAAAGAAGAGCAGTCCAGATATGTCTGATAGTGGAGGTCTTAGAGATGTGTTGGAGCTGTAACTCCTACCACGTGCCAGAGAGTGGGCTCCTTACTGGTAAGAAACTTGTGGTTTGGAGAAACCTGGTTTTAGGCAGGCCTTGGTTTCTTAGGTTAGTCATAGAACATTTTAGTGTAGGATCTCTAGTCTTCAATACAACTTTCTCCCCATCTGCTTTGCTCTTAACACAAACAGTGCCCTGAAAAGAGTTTGCTTTCCTAGAGAAAAATCAGATGCAAAAAAATGCATTGTTCTCAGAGTCAGAATAGAATTTTTGAGACTGGAAAGCTTCATTTGCTGCAGAGCTGAATCTAAAAGGCATTTGTAACTATATATTCAGAGTTGCAATAGTGATATTGGTCTGGGGTTTTGTATGTTTTGTTTAGATTTTTTTTTTTTGAGCCAAGGAAGTGTGGAAAAATACATTAGTGTTATTGATTTGGCTATGTAGAAAGTCATCAAGGAAAAAGGGTTGAGTTTCTCTCAGAAACAATGCTTTGTTCCACCTTTTCAGCCCTTTCTATTTAAGGTTATCTGAGTAGCAACCTGATTCAGTGGTAAGAATCAAGGTCATATTTTATTCAGTACAAGAAAATGGAAAATCTGGCAAGAGCCTAGGTACCTGTTTTGAAATGGTTTTATTTAGTCCTTTCTGCTACAGCTGCTGTCAATGGAAAGAGATAAAGCTGATGACAGTATACAGGGAATTTACTGTTCATTATTCATGACTTGCTAAAGGTTTAAGTCTGTAAAGGATTTTGTTATTCCTTTCATAGGTCTTTCAGGTTTTCAGGTATGGCTGGCAAGAAATTGGATGAAGCAATTAAAGAAAAGATGAATATTTTTCTTGACTTACTAACCTTGAAAGAGAACTTGAGAACAGAATTTAATCTATAACTATTGTCATGAACAAATTCACTAGTTAAAATTGCAGTGTAGCAAGATTATATTCATGCTTAAATCTGTCATTATTTGAATAAACTCTAGACTTACATTTTGTGATGGTATCCTCAGACCTAATTAGCTTTGTTGTAAAGCCTTTAATTTATAAATAAAAATCTGAATTACAAATTTAGAGCAGTTGTAGACTTAAATAAGATGTGGAATGAGTGAGTGTTTACCTGTAATGCACATTGGGAGCATGAAGGCAAAAAGAAGGGTGGTGTTACAGGAGCGAATAACATGACAATTTTGATACAAAGCAACGTGGGGAAGGACAGAAGAAAGCTAAGTCAGACTTTGATCTTACCTTTCCATTAAGATGAACGAAAGAAACCACAGTTCTGATTCCAGGTGTTAGTCATCAACTGAAAAGTCTTCTCACATGCAAACTGAGGCAGCTCTAGTTCTAGACCACCACAGTTTAAATTTACATCTATACCTACTGTAATGTGTTCTGTACTAACAACTGGACATGTGGACATTACAGGTTCGTTTGAAGGATTTCCCAATATTAAATTGCTTTCTCTCCAGTCTTCCCTGGAATCTGAATCTCAAATTGTATTCTCTTTTACGAGTATGCTGGTAATAAATTGCTACAGGTTGCCTTCTGCTCTGATGCATTTGCAACTTTTTCAACATACTTCTACTACTACAGATGTTAAAAAGATTAAATGCTTTAAAGAATGTCTTGCAAGTATTTTATAGGCACAATCATTTCTATTTTAAAAACATGGCTATTCTTCTGTAAAGAAACATTTTCAATTTACAAATAGAATACTACCCAAAATAGTGAGGTGTTAAAAGCAAAGCTGTTAGACAACATTTTTCATTTCTTGAAGTTGGAACCTGACAAAATTAAATTTCCCATTGCATATTCCCCTTTCTTTTTCCTCAAAGGGGAGTTAAAAACAAACAAAAACAAAAGTGAGAGGAAAAGCATTGTGAACCACTGTAACATCGTGGCATAAAATCCACAATCATTATTCTCAAATAATAAAGTTGTTTTGTTTACGAGTGCCAGAGCATTACTCAGTTACTGTCTATTACTCATTACATGTAAGAAGCCTTTTAATGTTTCATCTTAATGATGTTACTCAAGTTGTTAAGAGAACAAAACTTCATCATCAAAATTGGGATGTAAAACTTCAGTTAGGTCACAATGCCTAATTAGATTGTGCCTTGGTAGTTAAATTATAGGGATGCTGTTGCTGTGCTCTTTTATAAGGGTTTAACTATGACTGCAGTGGCTTGGATAAAATATTTCTTTAAAATCAAACCATTATACATATATTTATAGTAAGAATTTTCTTTTGATAGATTCTGGTTCATTATGTAAACTTCAATATCTTCAGCGTGGGAAATAGCAAATTGTTTCACAGTAAAAATTACTGGCTGAACATATCTGATATTTTCCTAGTTTAGATCCATATTTTGCTTTCTCTTGTAAATTGGCCAAGTCTGGCCTAATCGTTAGACCAGATATCTGGGAGTTCCTGGGTTTTGTGAGGTTGTATAGACTGTCAGTCTTGTGTTTTCCCCTTACAGAATTAATATATTTGAATTTTCATGTCCACATAATTGTCCAAAGCAGAAGTTTCCTCCTCTACTGGTACAAGAGTATTCTTGAAGTACTTTGTAACTTAATTTATATTATAGAAAGTCATCTTGTTTGAACTAAATACTTCCATCTTTCTAAAGATGCAAATGAATATGATATAATTGTTTAGAGGTTTTTGTGCTATGTTGTATCATTTGTGTTGTTTTATCATTTAAGTGGATTGGACTTAGTTTCCCAAGTAACAGACTACAGTATTGATCTTATATTTTTAAAACTAAAAAAAACCTTACCAAAATATTGTAGAAGGATATGATAAAACATTAAAATTATGGATTTTTCATATGCTGAATTATTCAAAGCTTGGACTACAGTCTCAATGCTCTTTAATCATAAATTATCTAAAAGTTTAATTAATAATTCAAAATGTATAAAGCAGTTGTTTACCTGTTTGTAAAATTATGTTTGTTATGTTGATTTTATAGCAAAACTGTGGTACAAAATGCTTACACTTGTGGTGATTAAGAATGAAATAGCAACCGTCATCTCCTCTAGGTGCGCATTTTCCAAAGCTGCATGCTTTCACATGTGATTGATTGTTTTAAGCCTATTTAAAGTAGCAGAAAATATCTCTTTTTTTCCTTCCTGTGGTTACAGAAGCTGCTGGGTTTGTTTTGCTACCGATGAGGATGATCGGACAGCAGAGTGGGTGAGACCCTGCAGGTGCAGGGGCTCCACCAAATGGGTGCATCAGACTTGTCTGCAGCGCTGGGTGGATGAAAAGCAAAGAGGAAACAGCACTGCTAGAGTTGCTTGTCCTCAGTGCAATGCAGAATATTTAATAGTATTTCCAAAGCTAGGTAAGATATGGATCATTTAAATTGTTGTTTATTTATTTGTTCTTGCTTTCTTTTTTGTTTTCTTTTCTTGTGCTTGGAGCACCAGTTCTATTGGAAACTTGTCTATTCCTTTTTCCAGACAGAAAGAAATAACTTTATATTCTGCTTGCATCCTATTTGGTGGCTTATTTAAATACCTTCTAAAATTTTTGGATGTATTCCACTTAGGTATATAGATAAATCTTGTGATTGACCTGTAATTATTTCCTGGCTAATGGGATTATTTTTCTTGTTGAGCAGAAGGTGACTTCTTTCAGCAGTTGGCACACAGCACATAAACACATCCTTTTTTTTAACTCAGCTTGCAGAGACACTTACCAGAAGAAATTCAGAGGAGAATTCTCTAAGCAGGACATGGTATTACTGGAAAAACATACTTCCACTTTGGTCAGGAGGTGTTTCTGAGTCAATATTGCCCTGTAATCAAGAGGCAGAACATTTGTGATTGCTAGATACTGCTCTAGCTCTGTTTGTCAAGGTGAAAAAAAATGTTGAACATGATCTTCCAGAGCCTCTTACTTGAGTAGCCAAGTAGAATAATGCACAGTACTTTGCATGTATGTAAATTAGCAGTGCTTGCTGTTATTTCAGCCCTCATTTGCCCATGTGTTCTATGGGATATATTAAGCAAATCAAGAAAATGAAATGTTACCATGGAAACTTAATTTTTTTTTAAAAGTAAGACTGCTTGTTAAAGAAATGGTGATGTAGCAATTGAGTGCAGGCACTGAGAGGATTTTAAAGAAGATTTTTTTTTTTAAGTATCTTATTTCAGTAATGAAAGAGCTGAAAATAACTCACTGCCAGTTCTTTGGGACAGGACGCCTTTCTTATTAGCTTAAGGGCTGACGAAATTAAGGTGTCAAGGGAATTTTGAGTGATGACATTTATTACCATGATAGAACACTGAGTAATGGCAAAGGAAATATACACAACAATACTGTATTGTTGATATAAAAAAGGACATAAACCCGTATGAAACTTACTACAAATTACTCATATAACAATTCAGCTTTGCTGGATAGGGTAAATCTGTCATAAAGAAGGCATCAAACGATAATGTTTAGCACTGGCTTTGGAAAGAAAACTGGGCTTCTATCTGGACACAAAATGCATCACAAAACTTGACACTGTTTAAAATTCTTATTTGTATCTTGACTGATTAAATTGTAACGTGAGCTGCATTCGCATTTTATTTTGACAATGGCAAAAAGGGGAAACAACTATACTTTGGACAGGATATGTTAACATAACAGGCATTTTAATTGGTTCCAATCCGTGGCATACTGTATTTGAAAGCTTGGATTCCAACATGCCGGGATTCTGAAGCTGGCCTAAAATTCTTGCATGAGGTTGTTCAGCTCTTGCATGCAGGTATGTGAGACTCCTTTCATGTATTTTGATGTATTTTCCCTCACAATACCATCTTTTCCCATTTTTAAAGATAAGAACATAAAAATTCGGATTTGTGTAAGAGTACACAAGACATCGGTAGTAGAGCAGGGAAATTTGGGTTTATGGAACATCAATCATGACCTTGAAGTGCCTTAAACACATGAGCCAGTCTTGCCCTTTTATAACTCTTTCTAGTAACCCAAAGCTGTCATAGCACAATTCAACTACAAGGGAAATAAAGCAGAAGAGGTTGGCTTAGGCACACTCATATATGAGTATTACCAAAGGTCACCTTCAGCTTTCTCAGTGGTCAAACCACATGCCAATAGCTAAGAACTGGCCCCTCATAGGTCCCTGTCCTGTCTAAAATAAAGTGTAAGATCCTGACAGGGCAATACTCCATATTCCTCTTTAACCAAAAAACTAAACTGTGTTAACCTATGACACTTCCTCAGTACCATCTTAAAAAGCAAAATCAGTTTTGTCCTCCTTTCTCACGACTTCCTTCCTAAAGGCTAATAAAAAGATTGTTTCAATAATTTTTTTTCTAGTATTTTCTCAAGATTCTATATCTGATTCTCTAGCCAAGTTTCTCCTAATGATTAGTATCAATCAGTGTAATTTGTTAGTACTTGTGTTACAAGGCAGCCTTCAGTGTCATTTGAGTCTCCTGTCTTCAAACATAAGTTTTTTAAATGGTGCAACCACGCAACTTTCTCAGTGACTTTGGGAAACAGTCAAGATGTGTAAACTACTGTGCATTTAGTACTTGCAGTTATGATGTTGTTGCTACTTCCAGCATACTGATAGACATCCCAGCACCTCCTGAAGTGTGTTCTGGAAAGTCAAACACAACTGTTAAGAGTTGAACTGGATGTTCCTATTGCTTTTTTTCACCAGCTGACTTGAGCTGAGTAGAACTGGGGGTTTTGAAATCATTCAGAATAGAGCTGTTCTCTAGAAAAAGAAGAACTAAGTCATGAGAGGAGTCACAATTTTGTCACTGTGGGGAAACTTTGAGAGACATGGAGGATTAGTTACTTGAGGAATGCCTGTAGGCTGGTTTTGAGAATTGTCACTGATTTTGGTAGGAAAAAGTAGGAGGGAGCTCACAGGAACTGTTCATGCATATGAGCTGTGGGAGGACAGTCTGTATGTAGAATTTGTTGACAAATACAGAAGTAATGCGGATTATGGTGATGATATTTTTCACTTCCATATATACATTTCAGTGTTCTGGCTTTTGCTTCACTCGTGCTCTTGCAGTCCCTCAAAGAAAAGATGCAGGCATTGCCCTTGTTTATCTCACCAAAGGTAGTCAGGGTATTTATTGTCTTGCCCTGTGTATGTCTGGAAAGTGCAGTTGTGCATAGACAGAACAATGAACCTATTCATGTGCTGTTATCAAAGGCACTGAATAACCTGAATAGGAGTATTTTTCCCTCCAGTGTTTTGAGAGGTGATCCTCTAAACATACTGATTGCAGCCCTCTTCCAGTGGAAGGAATCTTTTGTATTAACTGCACTACTTTTTACTGCAAGCAGCATAGTTTAGTGACAGAATTTTCAGGTGAAGCTGTCAAAAGACATGAAGTACATTACAACAAATCAGTACTTTTACCTTTATAAAACTAAAATATCTAACAAATAAAAAAGGCACTAGGCCTAAAGTGGTTTCTACAAAAGAACAATTCTTATTCAACACAAAGGAAGCTAATCAGTGGGTAAATTAGTGCTTTAAGCAGTGTATCAATCTCCTGGAAAGGTTATGTGGTAAATTAAATGGAAGGTAGAAAGAAGTTACAAGTTTAGCTTAATAGCTTTTTAATAATTATATATTCTCACTTTAACAGCACGTGGGGTATGTCAGACTTTATTTTGCCTCATTGGTTCTTTCTTACTGGTGATAGATGCTGAGCTTTCTACAGTATGTTTTTATGTGTGTGTATCTATGTATATCTATCTTGAAACCTTACTTTTCCTTTATCATAGGTCCAGTTGTTTACGTTTTGGATCTTGCAGATCGCCTGATCTCAAAGGCATGTCCCTTTGCTGCAGCTGGGATAATGGTGGGCTCGATATACTGGACAGCCGTTACGTACGGAGCGGTGACGGTCATGCAGGTACTCACCTCTTCGCTCTTCTTGCCAGCTTTGAAAGCAAAATCACTTCAGGCTCCTCCTTCCTTGGCTTAAAACATGCCTAGCTGCTTTCAGGGTAGTTAACAGTGAATTCAAGATGGTTTTTCACGTTTAACTGGTCCTAGCTTATAAATGCAAGTATGCCTGTTTGGGCATGGTTCAATCCGCAGCTAACAAAAACCAGTGCTGCTCTAGCTGGCTGCCCTGTGTATGGCAGACTGGTGAACCCAGTTCTGTTCTCATGGAAAAGATGCCATTACCACCTAGCTACCAATAATGAGTAATTCTTCAGAAAAGACATGAGATTTAATCTTTTCTCTTACCTGGAGAAAAACTTTGCTAGTAACAATCAAAGGGTTGAAATTGAAACATGGTAAATTATTTCCTGGATAATGTTTATTTAATGATTGTTTTCTGGATTTTTTAAAATTGTATTAGGGAAAATACATGCTCTGAATGATGCAATTCATTCATAAACAAGAAATGCAAAACACTGCAAATTAATAATGTTTTAATTACTTCAGACCGTACGATTAGTTGAAAGGAAAAATACTTTTCCTGCTTCTTTTCTTGTGAACTTGTTATTTAAATAGAAAAGTAATGTTGACAGGTGGTAGACTATTATGGAAAGACTTATTCATGGCAATCCTAGTTCAACCCCAAGACCAGAGTTTTCAGAGATTGTATAATCAGAAGCACTTTGGTTACCCTTTTAGTTGTTGATTCCTGTATCAAATCCATAACCCGTGATTTGCCTGAAAGCATAAAAGTATTTCTGATGCCAATTCAGTCATAGATAGAATTAACAAACCTGTATGTTAACAAATACTCCTCTAAACAATTCTAATTTTATGTATACGACCTGGTTTTTCTCTCTGGAAGTCATTTGTCACTAGTTCTTATTTGGGATGTGTGGTGCTGTGCAGTTCTGCAGGTCACTGTCTCCCAAGATCGTGGCTGTTTTGATTCAGTTTCTGTGTGATCTGAAAGCAGAAATGGAGCCCAAATGAGTGGTTGCAGTTTCACTGTAGCAGTGTGGCCAAGGGTCAGGCAGCTGCATAGGTGATGTGTAATGGCTTTCAATGCCACCTCCATTCCAGTGGGTGAGTCTGTGTGTTACAGAGTGGTGCACTTAAATATTTTTTCACTGGATATTTTGTTCTTGTGGCTCCAATGGGAACGCTACAACCATCTGTAATGCTACAACCAGACCTTGGAAATGCGCCAGACCTTTTCTCCTTGTTCACTGCTACACTGAGCCCTTTTTCTGTAGGAAATTGTGACCTTTTTAGCTGCCCTAGAACTCCATAGCCAAATGGAAAAATAAATGCTTTGTTCTGAAGTTGTTTTGCTTTTGAAGTGAGGATCTGTCTAAACATTAGTTTAGGCAGCTGGTCAGATCCCAGGTATGAGGAATTAGCTGTTTTCATGATTTAATGTTTTGATTGTATGGATGGCATGCTGGTCAGGACAATAATTCAGTTTTGCTTTTAGAGGAGGAGATTGAGAGGGTAGTAGAGGGAAACCATTCCACTCCTTTTGCTACCCCAACCTTGCTGGGTTAAATACAGTTTGTCTCCTGGTGCATTTAAGTCTCCTTTCCTTTAGTTGAAAGGCCAGAGAGAAGCACAAAAGCTATTTTTAGACTTCAGGTGCAGAAAAATAAATACAGAATTGACATTGTGGTAGCTAAGTCAGTCACAAGTCAGATGGAATTACTGAAAGCACAGAAATACAGTAATCTAAAGCAGAAAGAGGCAGGATACTGAGGCTTTTTTTGATGGGCAATGACTATAAGGAGGAAAAGGATAGTGTCAGACTTCACAGTTTGAGTGGAAGATACTGAAGAAGCTGGAAGACAAATGCTGAATGTTTTTTCGGGAATAGTCTTTTGGCAGCAACAATATTGGTTGTGCCTATTTTTAGAGGCATATAACATAACTTGCTGTTCTAGAGGCATAACATGGAATGCTTTCCAGAGCAAGGCAGAAATGTATAGTTTGAAGGTACTCTGGTACATTACCGTAGCTTCTTCTCTATGTCCTACCTGCTCCAGAAATACTGGGTTTGTTGTTTTCCTTTTTTAAAATTTTGCTGTTGTTCCATGTTCTTACCTCCTAATTCTAAGTTTTGTGCAACTGAAGACTTGATAAGTTATTGTACTTGTGGGGAAAACAAGCAGTCAATGAGAACACATCAGAAAATCCAGTGCCTGACAAACATAGTAATTATTGTAGTGTTTTTAGTCCTCCCAGATTGTTACAGAAAAAGTCATGAAAGAGCCTGTTCTTCCTGGAAGCAGCTCAAGGGCTGTATAAACATTTATACTGCTTAAATTGAAGCAACTCTGGAGTATATCTACCACTCTAATGTAATTTTTTATCCTCAGTCTTATTAGATTTTTTTAAAATTAAAACAATATACTTTTTTAGAAGACATAAGGGACCGTTCTGTTACAGTTTTAATATGTGCATTTTATAAATGGAAAATTCTGATTAATTTTTTTATATACCAGTAGAAAAGTGTACACACAGCAGTAATAATGATCCTTTAAAATCCTTGAAAAACAAGAAAATATTTGGAAAATAAGGTACTTGTGAAGATATGCTGCTATTTCCACTACAGTTGAAAATAATGTTCATATTCCTGCACTGTCCAGGGAAACAACAGTTAAATACTGTGATCTCTGTTATGTAAGGTATTCCTAAAAACTAAGACTTTGATAAAAACATCCTGAGGTACCTACTATCAATTTATCCTTTGAACAGTAGTATCTGATCAGTTTCTGAGTGTAGAATTAATTGTTGTAAAACTGTAAATTCTTAAATGCATTTTGGAAAGCCTGCTAAATTGTTAGTGTTTCAGATGTTTAGGCTTTTATTTAAACAGAAACACGTGAAACCTTTCTTGAGATGGTAGGGAATTCTGTTACAGCTCTCTGCAAGATTAAAGATTTGCAAACTAGGGCTGGTAGCTCACCTGCCTTATGCTCCATAAGCAACCAAGGATACAAAGGGAAAACAGAGTAAATTAGGTAAAACAGTATTCTTTTTTTCCTTAACTTAAAACGTGTGGGCAGCTTCAAACTCAACTTTTTAAGTTACATTTTTGTTCATTTGTGCATTGTTACATTGTTGTGGCCGTTGTTATGTTTGTCAACTCTATGCATATTTTCCAGGTTGTGGGTCACAAAGAAGGTCTTGATGTGATGGAGAGAGCTGATCCTTTATTCCTTTTGATTGGCCTTCCCACTATCCCAGTCATGCTAATACTGGGCAAGATGATCCGCTGGGAGGACTATGTGCTCAGACTGTGGCGCAAGTACTCTAATAAGCTCCAAATTTTGAACAGCATATTTCCAGGTAATGTGATTAAATTTAAAAGCAAATGACAAGATTGAATTTCTGCCTTTAGGAGATGGGGATAGGCAAGTAGATTTTGCTATTTTTAAGTAGAGGTGATTAACACCATCCCTCTATTTCACAGTCATTCTGTTTAGATTGTGTTTGTATAGTATGTTCTGAGAAGGGTGGGGCAGGAGTTACAGGAACATAGTTTTGATTGGGCTTCAGTAACAAAACAAGCTACTAAAATTCCTGGGTCTTACTTGAAAGTAAAAATGACTGCAGTCATTTAATGGAATCAGAATATTCATTGAAAAGAGGGATAGTTCTCAAAAAGCAGTTGGGCTGTAGATTTGTACTGGAGTGGGGAGTGGGCTGTAATGTACTTTCTGGGTTCTTTTTGAGGCAGTGGCTGTGTAACCTATTCTTCCCTCATTCTTATCCCTTTAGGCATTGGATGTCCTGTTCCTCGGATCCCAGCAGAGGCCAACCCTTTGGCAGATCACGTCTCTGCCACACGTATTCTGTGTGGAGCTCTAGTTTTCCCTACTATTGCCACGATAGTTGGCAAGCTGATGTTCAGCAGTGTTAACTCAAATTTACAAAGGACAATCTTGGTAAGATTCAATATTTTTTGTTTCATAAATTACTATAATATAGGAATATGAAGTGTTGTGAAGGAGGTAGGCAAAGGAAAAAGAAACATAAATTAATCCAGAATTTTAAGAGTGGCATTTGATTAAAGGAAGGGGATTTTTTAAGGTTGCCTGTCTTAGCAGTGGACAAATACCATGTGTGTAAAAGACTGTCTTTATGACTGAAACTAATCTCAGTTCATGACAAAGCTGAAAATTTTGTCTGGCACTGTAGTAGGCAGGCCTTAGCAGTAATTAAGGCTGGCAATTAACATCTTCTGAGAGCACTCTCTGTAAGGGAAGACTGGGCTTTATATTACAAACTTTTCCATATTAGCTTTTGTTTACTGATTTTGAGAGAGAAACCCTTAGTTTCTTATTTTAATAAGGAGAGGAAAATTACCTCTCCATAGAATTCACATGGAGGGGGAATGACAACCTTTTCCTTTGTGAATAACCTCTCTGGTTCCAGCCTTTCAAGGGCAAGTACACTGAGTTTGATAATATGGAATCCCTGCTCATCTGACTGTCACTTCAGCCCATTTTCAATTCCTGCATGTATGTCCCTCTCTTTTACACGGAACAAACAGTGATAATTGCAAATGTTCATGCAGACTAAAATCTTCTTGGTGTCTCATTTTGAAGACTTGAGATAAACATACTGTAAAGCTTTCTAGAGGGAAAAAAAGTTTGTTTTACAAAAATAGATTTTATTTTACTCCACTTTCAGCAAGTGCCATCTTTCACAGTCTAGTTATGAATGGATATCAGTACTATTCCTTGTGCCATGTATAGTATACATTCAGAGAAGGGAGGAAAGCAGATACATATCTGCATTTTCTTTGTCTTGAAATAAGATTTTGATTTTTAAATTTAGAATACTGGTGCAAGTTCCAAGGAAATAAAAGCTTTTAAAATTCCAGTCTGCAATCCCTTTTAGTAACATTAACCTCTGTAATAGTTCATTGTGACAGAAAACTTCGAGATACTCATTTGGAGTGGTACTAATTAGTTAATCTTTAGAAGAAAATACAGTATGTTTAGAAAACGAGTCTTCTCTGACTGGAATTTTTTAGGAAAATTTGCAATGATATGACACTGAACTGTGCATGTTTTCAAAATATCTTTTTATTTCAGGGTGGAATTGCTTTTGTTGCTATAAAAGGAGCTTTCAAGGTTTACTTCAAGCAGCAGCAATATTTGCGCCAAGCTCACCGCAAAATTTTAAATTATCCTGAGCAAGAAGGAGCGTAAGGCTGTAACCTCCAGATGTCACAGAGTCTCACCTAACAGGTTTCCATGTTCTATTGGTTCCATTGTTATTGCACAGTAGTGGAAAATTGTGATAAGTTGCTGCTCCTCTATTTTTTTTCCTTTAAATACAATAAAGCACTGTCTTGTGGCAGGGTAAATCCTTTCAGCAACCACTGAACCTAAGAATGTGATTTGGCTTTCATTATTTTTTGGATATTTCTGTTGGGCAATAGACTTTGGAATTGTTTTCTTTGAGCCAATGTACTGAATGGAAAAAAAAATCAACTACAAACATTTTAAGTGTAGTTAGGCAGGCTATATCCAAATGCCTTTTCTCTAGGTGTTTTCATACCCGTGCTGTCATTCAGTTTAGCATTTCACACAATGAAGGGAGATTGCTTTAGAAGGGGAATGTGAGTCATTATCAAGAAGTAATTTTCCTTGCGTTTTGCTGGTATCAAACGGGGAGTGTGAAATACCCAAATGATAGAGAAAGCAGAAGATAGATCACTCTCTACAGGACTTGTTTGTCAGCTTTAACCACCTAAGTATTAGGTGTTAAAATTAGCATGGCTTTCAGGTGACTGTTTTATTTCTGGTAATTTTCAGTGTCCTGTTGTATCTTCTGCAGTGCCTAGTGTCATTTCCTCATGGCTTTACTGGTTTGTAACTGGTGCTGGATAGCAATTTTTTCCTCCACAATAAAGTAATCACAAGGGGGAAAATAAATTTCAGTTGCTTATTTTGTAGTTCAGTATTAGAGCACTTGTTTAGTTTCCATCTTCCTTTATGTTGTGTAAATACCCATAGAAAACCTGTGAGAAAGCAGCATTGAACACTAAAGCTCCACTTGAACTGACAGAGCAGGGGGTCCCCTGAAGCATCCAGGCCTGAGTGTGTAACTCAGCTGTTCAGGACTAGGCTCTCCTGCCCTACTGGAAGTGCTGGCTGCAAGGGGCTGACACTACGCTTGGGGTGCCTGAGCTGAGCAGCCTGCCAGCAGGGTAGGTGCTCTTAAGGTAACTTGGCTCCATTTGGTAAAGGACTAAAGGATAAATCTTGAATGTGTAATAAAGTTCATTTATACAGTAAGCTTTACTAATCCCATATATGTAAAGTAGTCAGCTGAGGGAGACGTTAGCACTTCCATTATTTGATGTATTTCTAAACCTAATTTAAACAGAAATTGACTGTTTTGTGAAGTTAAATCCTGACAAACATAATATGGCCATTGCATATTCATACCAGACCTAATCTAGACTTCATATTTGAAGTTCTTTCTTAACAGCAATTTCTTTGTTTTTCTCCAAGTTTTCTCTTGTTCATATTAGTATGGCAAATGCATGAAGAATGGCATAAAAAAATCTTCTAGTGGAATTATTCATAAGTAAATATTTCTTTTCACCAGAAATGAAGTAAATACAGAATGGACTTCCTATTTGACTGCAATAATGTATGTTAGGAAAAATTCAAAGTAAGGTACCTTTTCTATCATATGTTTATCTTAATTACCAAGATGTAATATTTTAAAACTGTACAAAAGTGTATATAAAGGCCAATTAGTATTAAAAACCTATACAGGTGTTAAGAATTATACATTCAATCAATATCAAATACTTTTGAGGCTCTTGCTGTAATGGAAGAATTACTATAACCTTGTATGTCTGCTGATTATATTTGTCTTAGTGGCTCACTTTTATATAAAACCCAAACTGAGTAGCAGCCTCTGAAAGTTGCTACAGTCTGTAAGATAGTCTTGAAACAATATAATATGTATTTCTTACAGAATTCCTCGTTTCAAGAAAAAGCTTTTCAGTGGTCTTCACTGTATATATTTCCAAGCAATTTATTACTGTTTTTTAAGGTCTCATGGAGAGAATTGAATGATGCAAATTAGCAGGTTTGAAACTTGTCTCATGGGAAAGCTCATTGTCTCCTTTGGAAGTTAAAGCTATTGTAAAAATGCAATTACAAAATACTATATGGACTGTAAGATGATTTCACGTGAGTGGTTAAAGGTCATTACTCTGTAAATCTTGTTTTTAAGTATTGAAAATTATAGTTATGTTGAATTAGGTTGAATAAATATTTTTTACACTCCTCAGTGTATTTTTTCAGTTGAAGAAAAAGCCTTGTAGCAAAACTTCTGAATAGAAACTGTGTTTTGTTTTAATGCATACCGATTTATATAATTAATTTTAAGTTGATAGAGTAAATATCTTTGTGATGAAGAATTACATTAAGACTTAAGTCTGACATTGAATTTTTTTTCCTCCTCTCTAGTGATAAATAAATGATGTAGGGGAATGTGTTTCTTAAACATTTGAAGCAAAAGAAGTGTTGCAATATGGGCAACTTCCAGTAACACAACTGAGGTTGGAAATAACTACATATCCTTAGGCTGGCTGACATGCAGCATTGATTTGGGCAATACATTGATCCCTCTTCATCAAGAAAGATAATACTGGCTGAAGAACTTGTATTTTTCACTGATAACCAATTTATGTCCCATTACTTTCAGGACAGGGACCATGAAATGTTGTCTGGCATTTCTCAGTATACTCTTACCTGTAATGGTTTCTCTTAGACTTCCATTACGTTGACATAAGGGCACAAATTACCTGTGCCATGTTTATGTAAATACACAGAAAATGCTTCTCCCCTTCTCTTTTTTCTTCTGCCTTAAACTCTTAGGTTTAGATGGACCCCTATTTCACTTTTTTTTTTCTTCTGCTTGTGTGGTTCTTTCCTGTAAAATTTAGAAGTATGTGTGCCAAAATTTGCCAAGCATTCTTTCTGCTTTACTAAGATAGAGAAGTCCAGATAGGCTTTATTAATTAATTTCAAGCCTTACTCAAGACCTTGAGTGATACAACTCACTCTCCAGAAGGGCAGCTCCCAGGACACATGCATGAAGAAGTATTGCTGTGAGTGAAAAATGTGCTCTGCAAACAGGGATGAACGACTCCTTGGCCTTCAGAAGGTTTGAAGACCTGTGGCCACTATGTCCATTCTTGCCAGTTAGTTATTCACATGCTCTGGATATTTTATTGCTTTTGCTCCTCTGAATATTGTGAGCATAAAGCAGTTATTTCTGGTGTACTGTACTAAGTTGTTCAGTAGAAAAATTCCATTCCAGAACCACTAAAAGCAAACAGGAGACACGACTTGAAACTGCCTCAACCAAACAGCTCAGCAGCACCTGTCAAAACATATCGTGCAGGCATCTCATTTAATGCTGGATGACTAAGCCATAGAAAAGCAATTGCCTAAGCAGTGGTTCTCCATAGGAAGTACTGTGCTTTTAAAATAAAAAATAAAAGCAATTCCTGGCTTCAGACCACTCTGTGGTAGAGCATGCACAGCTTGATGTTTGGGGTGTTCAGCGTTTTCCAGTTGCTCCTCTGCTCTTACTACAACTCAGTAACACTTGGCTGCAGTTTAATGGGAGCTGATAAAGGAATACACTGCTCTGAGTATTTACTGCATGTTTGAGGACTGTTTTGTCAGCAGTTGTCATTTCTCTGACATGAATCATTACAAGAAGGCTCTGAAAGATCCTTCCCTTCCTAATATTCTAGATACTTCTCATGCACAGAAGATAAAATATATAAGAATAAAATTAAAAACATTTTTAGTTTGATGAAAAACAAGAATGATTTTGGGGGTTTTTTCTGCAGCAAAATGGTGGCTAGTTCAGAGCTGTTTGCCTAACTTGATGGAAGAAAGTCTCTAGCACATTGCCTCTCCTGCACAGTTCTAGGTTAACACGGATCATTCCCTTGGGTAATTCAGGTTTGTTACTAATCATAGTTTGCTGCATTTCTGTTGCTTTATTCTGTTTCAAACAAGATCACAGTGCAGAAGTCCTGCTTATCTAGTATATTTGTACTTCAGGTTCAGAGAGTTTATGTATTTTATTTTATTAAACCAAGACAGATGTTGGTTAAGTATGAGATACCATATTACAATAACCGCCTCTGTCTCAAGAACACTGCAGCAGCTCTGTGGAACAGAAGCTGCATGATGAAAGGCATTTGGGGTAGGGTGGATGTGTGTAGGAATAAAAACAGAAGAAAGTATTATTTTGACATACAGAATCTGAGACTTGGACTCAATTCCTGTAGCACCAAGCTATGAAAGGCTAGTGGGATTTCTGGTAACCAAGACAAGAGCAGTTCTTTTGGAATAGCTGAGAGAAGCATAGAAAATTGGTGCTAACCTATAAAAATATTTCAGTTTGAATTTCATTAAACAAAGATTTCAGGTTTTAATTTTTTTTTTTGTATCTTTTAAATACAAAACAATTTTTTGTGTGTTCTCATGTTGGTTTCTCTTGAAAAAGCAAATGGCATCTTTTAACGGCAGGGTTCTCTACCCCAGCATGTTTTTAAATTTCAATGTACTGTGAAAAAAGAAAGTGCTTTCCACTTAGCATAAAGTCTTTGCTGGGGAATACAGCTGACCTTCCCCCATTACCAAGCCCCATCTCCTACTGCAGACACAGAATTGTGCTATGGGGTTTGCTACATAGCACCTTACTCATAATTAGGCTGCTTTTACCATCTCATTTCCAAGATGAATTAAAATGCAGACAAAATTAAAGAATAAGTTCACAAGTGATTTCAGAAGTATGGGTGCTTCCATTTCTTTTTTCAGCTCTAGATCCTTTTTTTAACAGATTTTCTGTTTTCTTTTCTAAAGGGACTCAAAAGTGCTAAGACTCATTACATCCATTTATTTTATTTTTTTAAAGTACAGTTACAACATTTACATAGGGGTAGTGTATGCCAAATGACAGAAAACCTATGTGTATTTGCTGAGCCTTGAGGCCAGAAGCTCTTTGGGTAGAGTCAGAATAAGTGATTATAGGTAGTCTATAACATTCCTCCAGCACTTCAGTTCTTGCTGAGCTAAATGACACACACTGTGTGTTGAAATCCCTTTATGTAACACTTTAGAGTAGAATTATTAGCAACCCACAGAAACATTTTGCCCTAATCTACAGATTAGGACCAAGGAAAACTAAACCAGCTTTACTAGTAGCATCTGGGGAGACATTTTAGAGATGATTCCAGCAACAGAAGATGGAAGTTGCCCCACATGTCAGGGAGACCATCTTGTCTCTTCAAAAACCTAAGCAGCAGGGGCATGAGTCTTGAGTACATGCCCTGCAAGGGGCAGCATCATGCAGCTTGTAGCACTGAGCTCACCAAGACAAGGATAAAGCTCTGCCTTGCAGGTAAAATGTAATTACAGAATGTTCTTAGAAATGGAAACAAGAGTGCCAAGGCCTCCCAAAACTCTATGAGATGCTTGTAGTAACTCATGTTACTGGCTTATTTGAAAATGATAGCCCTGTCCTTACTTATTGTGTGTGGCATTCACCTGTTAAAAAAAATAGTTACATAAGTAACTACTTGCAAACCTCCAGCTGACCAGCAGAAGGTGTCTTTCATGGTTATCTTATTTTTCCTTCTTACCATGTTAATTAAATCCCATAAACCTCCCTTAGACTCTCTCATTATTGAGGAGTACGTCCATTTGTGGCATCCACATATGAAGAGCTTAAAAAAAGTAAAAAAAATCATGCTGTATAAGCTGGACACCTTCAAAAAACCTATTAGACTGTCAGCTTTAGGACCCTCATTACAGGGTAATCAGCTGCATCTGGATATTCCTTGCAAGCAAATTAATAAAGTATTCTAAAAAGCAGTGCTCAAGATGAATTAATCTATTTTGGCAGCTGCATAATCATCATCTGGGAAGCCATGTAATCCTTTCCTTGCACCTCATGAATGGCATCCACTGAGCCAATGTTGAAAAACAGTGGCAGACCTATGAACATGACCAGGAGAAACTGGTATTTCTGCATCAGCCACAATGTGCAGCTTGGATGGTGGCTTTTAGTTCTGCTTTAGTGTTATTCAGCTTTTAAAAGAACAAGGCATGTCATATTGCACACCCCAGGAGAGGCACAAAAGGCATGAGCAAGCTGAATTGATCAGCATGTGGCAGTTCTGCTCCAGTCAAAAAGCATAAATATACTGAAATGTAACTAGGATAAGTCAAATATACCCCACAATTACATGGCTCATGGTAGGCAGACCCCAGAAGTGTATTTTTGCATTGTAACATTTCCTGTATTTTAAAAGCAAATTCTTTTCTTGTGATTGCATTTTTGAGATGTAATTAGATGGCTTCAACATACATTTTTTTTCTATAACAACCCTCTTCTGGAAGTCAAGTATCTTTTTTTTACTAATTGACTTATGGAGGAACTGAACAGTATTACCATCAAAATACAGTAACAACACTTGATATTCCCTGTCCAGTAGGTAAGGAAGCAGAAGGATAGAGACTGTACAGTGAAATTAAATCCTAATACTATTAACAGGTCTTGAGTGCTGTCTTGAGTAGTGCACAACATTAATTTTGTCTTCTAAAATCTGTTTGCATTTTAAAAAATTAACATGTAATCAGTATTAGGTAAACCACGACACCTGTGCTCACACACACACAAACCCCGCCTTTTTGTTCAAAACTGATGCCAAACCAAAAGTGAGACCCCGAGTGGGAGCCAAGTGCCTTGGCCATGCTGCCCTTGCAGTCCCTTGACCTTTGGGGGTCCCACTGGCTGGAGGAAGCAGCTCTGCTGCACAGCAGGAACTTGTGAAGAACCACTTGAGACAAAATCTGCAGGTGACTCAAGTACAAGATGCTACAGGCAGTGACTGCAAAACCACTTTCAGCTGCACAATCTGGTTTTTCAGTCCCAGAAGTCCTACAAATGCCCTTTTCCATCTATAGAAACAAAGCAACTGCCTGTCAACATAAGCTCTTGGTCACAGAGGACTGGGGTTCCTTCAGCACCTCTGACAAATCTATCACAGCTGGCTATTGTTGCAGATTAAATTTCAGCTGGTTTAAGGTGCAGATACACAGCTCAGGAATGGTGTCTCCTGGACAAGCAGACGCACAAACAGGACTTGTGTGACTGTATGAGCCATAGATGGATCTGCCACCTGATGCTTCAAATTCTACTGCACCGTGCCCATTGCTACTTTCCACGATTGCTGGATGCTGTTGGGAATCTTTTGGGTGAGACCCTGATGCTCCAGGCTTTGGGCTCAGTTGGCTCCCCAGGAAGCAGCTGCAGTGCCCAGCAATGCCCCTGTCCTGTGGCCCGAGTGCCCAGGGTCAGAGGCATAAAGGGCACAGCGTGCCATGGCTGTACCAGGAGAGCACAGCCAAAATGCAAACAGCTGAGCTGGCTGCTACTTGCCTGGAATAAGGATGGGCCTAAGAGTAATCTGACCTATGGAACAAGCTTCATGGCCTCTTCTTTTCCAGAAGGTACTATATTTAAAAACTCCTCTCGTGGTGCATTATAAGGCTCTGACACCAATGCAGACAGACCACAGTACAACTTTACAGAAGCCAGGTTGGCCTTAGACTGTGCAGAATAACAAAAGACAGAAATTAGAACCTTGTGGCAGGATTCTGGAACTGTACCAACTGCTTGGAAAAAGGAGATTCAGATTTCATCTAATGTCTAGAACAAGATTATCCCTCATCACAGCGATGTAAGCCTAGAGCAGATGCTGGAATTCAAAATTCTGCACCAGCTGAAAGCAGATCTAGGTCTCCAGCAGGTAAAACGTTGGACTTGCCAGCACTGTTTTCTTTTTCTGGCTTCTGCTGCTCCTGCCAGTAGCTGCAGTTGTGCTGAAAAGTTATTTTAAAAGGTCAGAGATAAAGATAGTTGGATATGGATTTGCAATCCTGAACACATGCAGTATCTGAGAAGATGATCTGATCTCATATTCTGGTTCAGTCCTTTTGTAGTTAATCTCCCCATTTTCCAACTGTGTAGGAATTGTACATTTTGGCTAATCCTCATATGCCTCTGGTGGTTGGAGTTTTTTCCATTGACAGCAGTTCATCAGTACAGCTAAACAAAATCACTGTAAGCTGTCAAACAGAAGACAAATGAGAGCTTAGAAAATAGAATACTCACTGAACTGAGACAACACTTCAGCACCGACAATGATGATGGCAGGGGAGCAGAGACTATCTAGTTATAATTGCCAATTTAGCAACAGCTGAGCCTGTACTTATCTGAATTAGTACTTCTGCTAAATTCATGATGTTTTTGTCCTGTGCTAAGCCTTGATGTTAGCAGACACAATGCAAATGCAGTGTTCCAGGGATAACTCCTCTCTCAAAAGCAGCAGGATGTTGTTAGTCTGATGACTGAGTCCTAAGGGAAGATCTCTTTTTTCCCTTTTGTGGGTACCTGCTGTTGAGCTGAGATTTTTTGAACCTGTGTGAAAGCCTCAAGGTGCATGAGGATGCACTATTTTTTTTTCAGTAGAAGTTTATCCTAGCCTTCACCTTTTTCTATAAGCCCAAAATATGAATTGATTTTGTTTTAAACTTGCATTTCAGGTTCGTGAAGTCTTGTCTCAGTAACAGCTATCTTTGACTGTATCTTATAAATCCAGCATTCTGTTTCATCGTGAAGGGGTTGCCACCAAACATTGGTGGCTTATTCTACCAAGGATAGGTGATTTGTGGGAGGTAATGACTGTTTAGCTTCTTGATATGCTCTCTCATCAAAAGATGCTTCAAATTAATTTAGTGTTAAAAGGATATATAAAAATATGCAAAGCCCATTTCTCAGAAATAAATTTAGTTCCAGTGCACCAAAGTGCAGACAAGTGGAGTAGCAAAACATGTGCCTGCCCTTTTAAATGAAGAATGGCATCTCAGGGAAATTTATACAGCATTAATCATTCTCATAATTAAAAATAATCATCAACTACTATATTCAGTGTGTTGATGATGTGAGTATACAATATGGCATACCTAAACAAGAAAGAGAATAAGAATCCTGAAATTAAAATTGGACTACTCAAGAATAGGAGATAGCAAGAAACTGTAAGGAACAAATCTTTCCACTTTTCCTGTACAGGCATCCATGTACTGCTATCAATTTTGGGACAGGAACCTTCTAACAGTCTTCTAACCATCATTACATACAAGAGAAACTGTGTCCTTTCTCCAAGCTGACAGTTACTTTAGTCCCATAAATAGCTTGCTGAAAATTATGCCACAGAACAATAAAATTGCAGAGACGACACAAAAATTAGCTATATGATACAGAAAAACAACAGAGACATTTGTCTTCAGCTGAAGTTTGAAATGTTGCAAACCAATATATCACATCCTAAAAGGCTTTAACAGGTCTCTTGTCAGCACAGCTGTAGTTTCCTTTCCTACCATGTATTCTCTAAGTCATGGCTGCAGGCCCTTCTTGTTTCAGTATGGGCAGCACATTTGGTTTGCAGTGTGGGTATAAGGCAGATCAGAAAGGGTCACTGTGCTCTGAACAATGCCTGTGGTCTGAAGCCTTAACATTTGATGCAGCTTTGAGCAAATTTGCTGCGCTGGAGGTCACATGGTGAGTGTGAGGGGCAGGGGCTGGCAGCACTGTCTGTCAAAGGCCTGACTCAGGCAGCCACCTAGTCCAGCTTCAAAAGCAGCTGTTTGTGTACAGATTTCACTCACATATTGCTGAGTCATAGAAATCTGTGCCATAATCATGTTCAGGATTGCAAATAGGGCTGTACATTCGCTACTTTTAAGGAGACTTTATATTTACAAGGTTGAATTTAAAAGTGAATGAAGAAAGATGCTGTAACAACAGATTCATCTACTGTTTTCATACTGTAGGTAACATCATATTAGTTTTCCCATAAATCTGCATGGCAGGGGCATGGTTTAAGCTGAGCCAGGGTACTAATGATTTGTACTGTCATTCCTGGCAAGCGTTGTTTGAGTTGCCCATTCCCAACTCCTGACTGAGGCCCAGTAATGTGAGGCTGGAAAGGAGGATGCAGATACACACCTGATCCTCCCAATACAGCCATGAGACTGATGCAGTCACACACGAAACCACCCTTCAGACTCAGCCCTTCTCATTTTTTTCTTTGCTGCCAGATTTAGATTATTTATTACAGTTCTGTGAGTGTGAATCTGACCTGTTTGCCATGCCAGGCTGTAGCAGAAAAGGTCAGAACAAAGCTGAGCGAGGAAGCTTGAGCTTTCTCAGTCTTGCTCTTTAAGATGCAAGTAACATCACTTCAAACTTGTGTCTGGGTAGTCAGCAGGGATAAGCACAGGTCTAAGGCCATTCAAGCTGACAAATCTCTGACTCATCTCTCATCTCTACTGGGGTGATACTGAGGCCTTTGAAATAAAAAAACGGACAAAGGAAAGACAAAAGGGAATTTAACAAAATGTCATAATTAATTCAACAACATTTTAAATCACCAACTGCAGTGTTATTCAATTTTGGTGAATGGGAAATTAAATAAGTAATTTTTTTTTTCAAATCTCAAAGAGCAATTATTCAACCGAAAGCTCAGAAGTTCAGATCAGTCTTCAGAGAGGTATATTTCTAATGGACAGGATTTCTCTCAAGCCAAGAACATTCATTATCTGCAATGTTCTTTTCAAGCTTACAGCTCTGGAGAGTGCAATTTATTCATCTGTCAGATTTTATGCACTTCTTGCCAGGGTATCATTTATATATTATTTCTCCAAACCAGAAAAAATATTTTTAGAAAGAGAGAGCAAGCAGAATAAAGCCTTTAAATACAAATCAGCTGATTCAAAGTCCCTTCTCCATTTTCTATCTCCTTCAAACACATTGCCTTGTATTTACCCTTAAGTTAAACCAGTCAGATGAGCTTTTGCTCTGTGACAGAATTTCAGAAAACAGGATAAGCAGTTTATCCTTTCAATGTGCAAACCAGGCATCTCTTCCAAGCAGATGTATTAGCGAGTCACCACAGCAGGTGCAGCCCAGGGATGCTCACACCCAGCAGAAAAGTCTGACCCAGGGGGAAAAGGAAGGTCCTGCTGCATGGCAAAGCACAGAGGAAAGGGCTCTGTAATTCTGTTCCTCGGTCACTGTGCAAAGTGTGCAGTTAATGAGATTCTGCTGCCAATTTCTCACACTCTGCCCCAAGGCTCATTCTGCTCCTCTTCCCTCAGTGCTCACGTGCCTGCACTCACCTACACATTCTCACATTCCCCCATTGGTAAGTCTTGAGCCAAGAGGAGGCTGTTCATACAGACTTTGGGGAGGCAGAAGTGCAGGATCCATTCCTGTCACCCCTAAGTTACAGAGCTCTGCAAGGAAAGGTTTCTTCCTCCTCCTCGTCTACTTCACCTCACACAGAATGCTGCTATCACCACCTGGTTGCCTGGTAATTCCTTTAATAAGACCACATTTCCAATTGCTAAGATTTGTACTGAGCTTCAAACACCATGCTCTTTGGCTCCAGTGAGGAGCTGTGGAAGATTTCTTCTGTCACAGTTTGGACACTTAAGGGGAAATGGTAGCAGATCTCTGACAAAGCAGGGAATTGAAAATTAGGTGGTAGGGAGGACTTCAGATTGATTGAGATGGTGCGTTTTGTGAATCATATGAGGAATCTTCCAAACACCCTGAAAATTTGAATGGTGAAGCTGCTTAGGTGGGATTGGATGAAACCAAATGACAATTTCCCAAGGGTTTGGGGTTTTTTAAGGGCCACATTAAGAGAAGAGATGGATCTTAGCACCTTATCGCCACCTGCAGTGCTGTATGGCTGGATCTGAAAGCAAAAACGCTGTTCTCCACAGCTGTTGGTGACTTCCCTGCTTATTCTATCCTACTCCAAGGCAAAAGACAAAATGTGGCTTCAGCAACTCCTGTAATGAAGGAAGGGCAAAGAGGTTGGGGACTGAGAAAAGCGCATGAGAGCCCGGGAGCTGCAGAAGGGTATGGGCTGTAGGGGATGTTGATCACACATGGGCTGAAGGAGGCAGGTGACAAGTAGGTGAGGAGATGAGCACGGAGTCTGGCTAGAGGAGAAGCCCGTGGATCGGAGACGGGGATCGGGGAAGATCGGAGACGGAGACAGGAAGCAAAGGCAGTGTCTGTCACCATCGCCTCGCACCAGCTGGAGCGAGTCGTGCCTCGGCCCTTTGCTGCTCCCCCGCGGGGGCAGTGGCGGCGCTGGGCGCTTATCGCACGGCCACACGCGGCCTGCCCGTGGCTGTCCCCTCGAGATAACGCGCCTGGCGTCACCAGGTACCACGGAATGAAAGCTGTCTCGCACGGACCCTTTTCCCTTTTCTCTCGCTTGAACATTTGGCAGTTACACCTCCCGGTCTGTGCTACGAGCACGTCGCCATCAAGGCCCCATTATGCCAATGGCCGGGACAGACCAGAGCCATTCTCTGTTCTCCTCAGCGCCCTGTGCGCCATTCTCCCTCAAAGCTGCTCCGTAGGCAGAACTGCTGCCGTTTCCACGCGTGTCCCTGCCGCGGCAGCTGTCGCAGTGCCGAGCAGTGCCCCAGCAGAGCCTCCTCGGGGGCTGCATGCGAAGCGGGCGCTTCTCGGTGATGGCAGTGCCGGCTCAGCTCTGCCCTCAGAGAAGGGCGCGTCGCGCCCGCCACGCGTGAGGCGCCGGGCAGAGCGCTCGGCGCTGCCTCCCACGGCCCCGGGAATCCACGGGCACCCCGCACCCCTCAACAGCAGGGCCGGCTGCCGGATGGAGCCTGCGGCCCCGCCGCTGCCCGCCCGGAGCCCCCCGCGAGGAGAAGGCAGAGCCGGGCCTGGAAAACCCTGCGGGAGCCCGGGGGTGAAGGGCACGGGCAGCGCCAGGGCCCGGTAAGGTGGAGATAAGGACGTCACCCTGCCCGGCTCCCTAGAAAATACACACTGGGACTAGTTCTGCGATTTAAAAATGATTTATTTTCTCTGATTAAGCATTTAAAGTTCCGTTTGGGTTTTTATCCGTAGCATCGTACAGACACGGTTTTCCTCAGTGGAAGGAAGGAAATCATTTTCATGCATAACGGTGAGATGCACAACTCTTCACATTGTTACAGGGAAGAACAGCAAACCTTGTATCGTATAGCACCAAGAAGAATTTTAATTACAGTGTGAAAGAAAGGTACCACAAAAGCTTCTTGTTTCATGGTAAATCATTTAGGCTGACGTTTTTACTCTTAAGTATATGCTGTTTTCCAAGCAACAAAAATTAAGCTTCTCATTAAAATAATTAAAATATACCTGTTTAAAAACTTTACACTTTCTAAAAATTAAGATATTAAATTTTACTTATTTTCTTGCATAGCATATTTTGAACTTTGAAACATATAAGAAAATAATAATTAAAAAAAAAAAAAAAAACTCCCAACCCCAAAAAATGAACTCTTCCTTTTCTGGTCTTCCCTTACCCTAGCCTGGTCAAACAGCAGGAAGTAATTACTGAATATGTACTACTACATCATAAACATTCCTCTGAAAATTTAAGCCTACAGTCCTGCTCCCTTATTTATTACTATTCAAATGGCACTAAAGAGTTCAAAATTTACTGTCCAATAAGTAACTTCTACTTGACTTTCAAAAATATTTTCGGAAGTGCCAAATCTAAAGACTGTCACCAAGCGACCCAAAAATTCATTTTCTTTCATTCTCTTGCATCACCATAAATAAAAACCACCCAGTTCTGGTTTTCGTTTCAAAGATGAAGAACTAGATGTGACAAGCAATTTCAAATACTTATGCACATCTGTTACCTGCAGGCACAGGTAACTGGTTGGATATAGCAGTAATTAATGCACTATAAATATTGCCAAAGAGGAGATACAATTAAACTTCCTTTTAGACAAGAAAAAGGTAGTAACATGTAACATTAAATCAAACCAAAGGAAAGACCTGTTGAGTAAGGAGATTTGATTTGATGTAGTTGCTGCTCAAGAACAGAACTTTCCAGCTTGCCCAAAGCATCCGAGATTGCAAGGAGCCAATAAAGGCAGGATCGCTCTCCTCCCATGATAGCTTTGGCCATTCTCACTTTCAGGACCAGGAAGAAACGTCACAAATATTACCAAGCTGCTGTGGGTCTGTGGGTACTGCAGGGCTCTCCACTCTCATTACAGCTCCCCAAACTGGGCACTCTCTCCTGCAATACCAGAGCACTGGGACTGTGCATGGCCTTGCCAGGATATTTCTGCTATGGCTGCTGGGGGCACCCCAGCACACTCAGTGTACCAGAATTTACCACCAGTCTAAGTAGAATAGTTTAAATTTACTGACGGTGCTATCCCTTACAGTCTTATTTATCATACACATAAATCAACACTCAGCTTTGATTTTGACTTGCAGTCCATTTTCTAAACAATTGCCTCTGCTGAACTGCTGGACAACCAAGATCTATTAAATCTTTCCACACAGTTTTGAGAAGGTGTATTATTTACTTCAGCTTAAGAAAAAGTGCCAGATTCATTACACTACAAATGCATACTTCACAAAATACACAGACATTATTGTTTTGCTTGCATGGTATATGGTGGCTCTGGGGGATTAGCAAGGCAGCTCCTCTGGCATCTTTGTAACACACATCTGTCACAGATCTCTGTGACACCATTGCCATATTAAAGCTTAGTCCAACACTCTATGAAACGATGGGACTCTGATTATTTCTGTCCAAGAAATAATATATCTATCTACATAGATATTTGTGTAATATTTCTATCCTGTATGGGGATCTCAGATCAAAACAAAGACATGAATGTTCCAAGACTTCCAGGACTATTAGCTATTCCAAAAATATTTAAGATTATTTTAAATGACTAGCCAAGAGTGTATGCCAAAACCATTGTTAAGACAGACACATTTCATAATCTAGGGCTATCAGTATACTACAAGACAACACATTTACTCCAATTATCAGGCCAGCTTAAGGATTTAGTTATCAATTATCTCAACTGCCTTTATGTTTTTTGATGTTTGTTGGGTAGAGAATGTAGAGCTAATAAAGTCAATGAGAAATTCTGATAATTTTATTCTATTGCTTTCAAAGAAACTTAGGACTGTTTAGACACTACAAGTTGTCCTGAAATTAAGGTCTTCACACGAAATTACTCAATTCAACATTTTAAAAAGCCTAACACATATTATTAGCTGTACAGCACTGCAGTTGTGCATTGGTAGTTCACACAGTAACACACGACCTCTTCCCAGGAATTTATAATTTTTACACAATGACACGACAGACAGACATGATTATCAGACAAGAAGTGCAAAATGGCATGCAACTTATATGCATTATCTTCCATTTCAACATTATTTTTATGAAGTGGCTCACAGTGTGGGCCAGCACCCCAGCCCACACTTACATTTTGTATACATTGAGCTTAATACAATCTTTTGCATTTTCACATTCATAGTATCTTTAAACTAACAATTACTGACATTTAAATTCAAGTGGACAATCCAAACTACAAGCATTCTTTATATATGCATTCTTCAAGTTACACAGAGCCTACGAGCTATTCCACTCTTAAATATTCTACTCTTCCTACTTCCAGGAAAAGGCTGCATAAGGTACATTTTTCTTAGCTTATTCACAGCAATAGAATCATGTTGTGCATACATCAGCAGATGTCTCCTGCTGCAGCTGAGTAGCACCTGCTTTCAAATTATTCCTGCAATAGTTTCATTTGCTTAAATCTCCCACTTTGCTGAGCTCCAGCAGCAGTCCAGGGTGGCTCTCCAGGTTTGGACATACTGTAGGTGCCATCTTTGTTTAATTTCATGGCTAAAGCTTTCCACGATTAGAAGATGAGCTCTAATCACAGAACAAATATCCCAGGGCACAAACATGCTGCCTGTACAGTGTGTGCCAGTGCTAAAGGGACACCAGTGACACTTTGGGCTGGTGTGACAATGGCAGTACCTGCTCACCCCCCCTTGGCCAGGGAGACATCACACAAGGCGAGGTGAGCAGTGGCCGTCTCTGCCTTTGAAGGTGATACACAAAGTAGCAGAACTAAACAATCAGCTTGTGGAGATGACAGATCCAGTTATACATACAGATTCCAGTGTTCCTAAAATACATTTAATGCCACAGAATTGTCACTATTATCTTCTCTTCCTACAATCTTATCTGGAAATAATCTGTCAACAGAATTATTTACACAGATTTTTTTCAGACTCTTAATAGGTACGTGCCAGCAAATGATGGGGGTATCAAACAAATAACTTCACTTGGGATAATGGGTTTTAAGAAATTGGTTGTTAAAAACACTTCTATTCCTCTGGCCCTGCAGGCTAAAAGTTACTGTAAAGACAACAGGATAAAGTGAGGAGTGAACATTTTGACAGCTGACTCCAGAGCACTGATGGGCACTGAGCTTTGTGAACTTCCCTGGCTTTCACATACATGCACAAATAATCACTTGGGTTGAAATTTGTCCTGCTAAACTTACTTCATTCCAAAGCCAGTTAGAAAGTTTAAAAAAGACTAAGTGAACCATTTTTGAGCACTATTACTGGGAAATGTTTATGTATTTCTGGTGTTTTAAACTAGTTCCAACTTAGCCTTGTCAAGTTTTAGTACTATTCAGGAATTTTCTAAGATCTCTGTACACTAAAAGGCTTCACATCTAAAATTTACATCTTCAAAGGGCTGCCTCAGTTTTCACTAACATTTGGACACCCAGATTTTCTACATTCAATACCCCACAATACCATTTTGCACATGCTCTGAAATGACTCAGCCTTAACCATGTAAAATGCATTAGTATTGGTCTGCTACATCTGCCTGGAATTCACAAATAGCTCTTCTTCTTTGTCACCCATCACAGCAGTTCATCTTTTACAACAGACTTCATACAAAACATACACTCTTCTATACGCAGCACAGTGGTTAGCTGAAGTTATCAAAACATCAACCTCATTTCCATTTTCTGTTAGAATCTTCCCTAGCCTGTTCTTCCCACTTTACAGGTTACTAACATAAAGGACCTCCTCAGTCCCCTCTGTGGAACTTGTGCTGATTCTTAAGTGTTTCCCACCAGAACAGATGTGTGTTTGAAACCACAGGTACCACAGGACACCCAGTTCTGTGTATGGATGGAGGTGAGGGCTGGAAAGGGTCCTGAGTTCCAGCTGCTGCTCCAGTGAAATTTTACATGCCTTTGCTGGTCACTGGACAGGCACCACAATTCCCGGCTTCCCTTTCTGAAAAGGAAGCTGAGCAGATAGTGCAAATCTGTACTAGAAATCTGATGCAGAAGGAAGCACATCTAACATCCCATAAAGTGGTGGCAAATCCTCAGAAAGATGTAGCATTTTACCTTGGATGCCTCTCTCTGGAGTTTCCCAAAGGCTCAGCCTGGTCACTTTCTTGCACTTGGAGCTGTGTATCTTCCCCCATCCACTTCACAGTCAAGGAATTTAACTGGGAATTTTGCACTGCACCACTAAAGACAGAGTCTTAAAAATTAACAGTGACAAATGCTCATCAGTGTCATGTCTACATCCTTTAATGCTGCACTTGGGCTTAGAAATGTTACTTTAGAAAGCTGTAAATATTTTCAGTCTTAAATTCTGTTTCGATGCTTGAGTTCAAATACGTTAATTGTGATTTAATTGTGACAATCTCCTGGGCTTTTGGCCTTATATACTTTGTCCCTTCAAACTGCAATTCAAATTTCACTCACTATTACCATTATATTCCACCCATAGCACATACTGTAATTTATATTCTTTGAATGGTAAATAGTAATGTTTCAAATAAAAGCCTTTCAGCAGAATCTACATAGGCTAGCCTTCTTTTAAAATTACAAGGTACAAAAGGGGCCTGACTTTCTGATCTCTTCTGCCTTTAAAATACCCAGAGGTGCCTTGTCATAGCAACAATATTAAAAACTGACCTGCAAACCAAGTATTTCAGAGCTGGATTTGAATATCACATTAGGTACGAGCTCAAGCAAAGGCCCCAGTGTCACTGTGGATGACCATGCCAGCTCAATGGTCACATACTGAAAAAACATGGGGAAAACGTAGGAAAATGTAGAAGATAATGGTTTTTCACTTTACAGCAGATCTACAGTAAAAGCATACTAACCAGTTAAGTAGGAGAGAAAAGGTAAAATTCTGCTGATCCTGTTTTAAAACAAGAGCTAGATAATAATAAATGAAGTTTAAAAGGTGTGTAATGCTTCCCCCAGATGCTGTGATTACACTGTGGAACACATCATCAACAAAGGCTGCTCACATCCAAGCACTTAATCTGAACAAGCTCAAGCATTTTTTAATGGCTAATAGTATTAGTTAATGTAGATTTGGATAACTTGATTTTTTGCAAGACAGTAAAGTCAATAAGTCAAGATTTACACCAACCCCTAACAACTGGGAGTCAACAAAGCCCTGACGTTGGGGACAAGTAATTTTCCAGGTGGGCTATTGGCATTTTCTTTCTCCCCTGACAATACCAACCACTCTTCCCAATGCCAAGGACAAAACCTGTCTCTCTTAATGCTGCTCACTGTCATGTGTTAGTTCAAGGATCCCCCTCAGGAGAGCAGGACCTGCTGACTTTTATCTTTATGCTGTCAGAATTGACATGATTTACTATTTTAACAATTACACACTCCTAACCTTTTGAAATGTAGTCTTTTGGTGTGCATAGAACAAAGAAAATGACCAGGCAAAGTAATTTCTCAAAAGCAGCACTGTAAAGCTGCACTAGGCAAGATTCAGTCTGGCTGCAGCCTTGGCCTAAATGTACAGTTTCAGATTTGATAATTAAAATTCTGTCTTGTCTAAGTATTTCTACTTTTGTATTACTAAGTTTTCATACACCTAGAGGACAACAGAGGTGGATCTACCTAAGAGGTGTGGGATGCCACATGGGGAAGTCCTCTGAAACTTCCTGAGAAGTGCCTGGGAGCACTTCTGCAGCAATGCTATTTTGGCCTAACTAGTCCAACTGGATAGCAGAAAATCACATTTAACGTGTCTAATAAAAAACATGCACAGACTGATAGATGTAACATTACCAGTATGCAAAAATTAAAATGAAACAAATTAAGAACTCCAAACATTAAATTCAGATTGTTTATTGTAAACAGAATAACTCTAGCACTCTGTCATACTGGCTGTGTCACATGCACCCAATTCCACATCAACTGCTTAAAATAGCACTTGCAAAAATTACAGTTATGTAATAATAATTTATGGTTTCTTACATAAACTAATTAACAAGCACTAAAATTGAATTACAGTGTATTCTAGGTAGTTCTTTATTGCTTGTAGACACTGCAGCTTTGGATCCATTAAAATGAACCCATTAGTATGCCTGAGTTTATCAAAATTTACTGCTATATCAAACTCAGAAACTGTAAAATGCTGGAGAACACTTAAAAGCAATTAAGAGTTGTTGGAAAACTACATGGGTTTCCACATCCAGTCACAGAATTTTGAAGGTATACATTTTTCCCTCTGGAAAACATGATTTGTGAGCTTGTGTTAGGTACACTGCTATTCCAATTTATTTATATAATCTGTTAAAAGTTGATAGTATTTCCATGAATATATATATATATATTTATTTTTACACACAATAGGAGCCACTTCATTGTATTCACCGTAAGAGTGGTATGTTTAAATACTAAATCCCAAAAAATATATTTTTATAATATGTTGTCAAAACTTTTAATATCTATAATACAAATACTTTTACTAAAGGAAAACTATAAACAAAAGTGAAATGCAAGAGGGCAAAAAGCCTCATGTGAAGGATCCATGAAAAATATGAGCAAAATACATCTTGTCTGGTTTTGTTTAGACTGTATTTATTTTTTTTTCTTTTCATCAGGCTAGTGGCCTTCCCTGGCAACAGGTTACATCACAAACCCTCGTCAAATTTATTAAAAAGATACTGAAACATGTACCGTTAACCTTTAAAACAACTTTTAAATGCACCATATTTATTCAGTTAGGAGAGACTCTCAAATAAACCCAACTTAAGGCCCTTGCCCTGTCAAGCATTCATTTAATTTGGCCTCAGAGCCAATGTAAGAACCAACACTGATCCAATCACACAACAACCCTACTGACTATACCAGGATTCTGATGTTTGACACACATGCCTGTCACATCAGGGCATTACTTTCACGGTTTTTTTAGTAAGAAGGAAATTCTCACTAACACCTCTGATGAGCAGATTTTATGCCTTCAGTGCTTTACATATCCTCTCCTGTCTAAGTGCCATCTCTTTTATGTATTACAGAGGTAGAACTTCATGCTCCTTGCCTTTTCCTGTTTGGGTGCTGTCCCAAGCACAAGGCCACTCTGCAGAAGTCAGTAAAGTTGGTGAAGAACGAGACACCTCATACTGTTTTATCATTTTACTACATTATGGAACATATCTATCTATATATATATATAAACATTACTTCAGCACAGTTACTGATCCTTCTGAGTTCTGCACAGCCTTCTTCCTGGAAGTAGGAGCAAACCCTTTGTGATGTAACCTGAAGCACAGGCTGTGCTGCAGCACTGCTACCCCAGCACTGCACTGTCCCAAACACCTTCCTGAAGGACAAGGACTCACACATGCATCAAAATAATGACGTGTCTGACTCATTAGAGAGCCCCTCTTTGACATGCACTTTGAGTTCTTGAGTAAAGAACTAGTGTGTGTTTAGTTTAATTTGCATTAATGAGTGCTTTGCTGGACTGAGACCCAACCTAACAGGTGAGGCAAAACAGACTGAGTTCTCCATTAGCACATATGCAACTGAAAACAAAAAATGACACCAAATAAAGTACTTGATATACCAAATGGATAGTTCAGAGTAATGCTATGAAACTGAACAGGATGCTGACAGTATCCAGAGACTGGGACAACACTTTTGATAACAAAAATAAGATGCACTAATACAGTGTTTCCAGCATTTTACTAGTTTTAATATAAAATTACCCCAAATTTGTATAGAAAGATTAAAATCATGCCCTTATCTTCAATTATTCTCATTAAGACAATTCTCTCACCTATTACTGTGTTGTCAAATTTCCTTTTTTTCAGCCCCACTGGTCTGCATAAAACTTAAATAGAAAATATGTTGGTTACATTAAGGATCAATTAAAAAAGTATCATTCAACATGTCACTTCAAAAAAATGTGAAAGTCTCTATTTTTAAAAAAAATTGTTGACCCCATCCCAAAAAGGACTTACTTATCTCACCCCCTCCAATTCCCAATAAAATAATTATTGGGATACTAAACAGTGTTTTTCAGGAGTAACAAGCACATTTCAAGCAACTTTGTTTGCTCTGGAGGGTTATTTCATCAAAAAGAAAATCTGAAGGGATATGTTATTTTAAAAATATACTGCATCTACAAGTTTTTTAATATTATTGTTTCAGTTGATTTTGGTTTTTAACAGTTTGTCTGTAATATAAATGACACATGACCACAACTGATTTTTATATACTCTCTATCCCTAACACACAGCTAATGTCAAATGAACCAAGAAGGAATTCGGGATTTTCTTAATGAACAGAACCATTTCTCCCAATGATCTTTAATAATTTTGTTCATCACGAAGTCCCCTGAAACCATGTCAGTACTGATCATTTGCATTTCTTCATCCATTGAGGTTCTTCACAGTTTTGCAGCCATGAAATTGATATGTGGTTTCACCAGTGGGAAGAGCGGCAGACTGCGCTTGAATTCTGTCATGTTTTCAATCACACTTGGCTGCAAAGAAGCGCATGCAAGAAAGTCTACTCAGTATCTTCAATCAGAAAAGTGACAGATTCCTTGCTTTTCACTTTAACTGTTGCTACAGCTACATACAAATATACCTGTCTTGCTCTTTTCTACAATATTAGTGATTCATACCTCATTATTACAGGAACCTTCAAAATACAATGTTATTTCTTATGAAACAACCGGTTTCGTATTTACATCATTTCAAACAGCTATCATGCAGTAACTGCATTGCTAATAACGTCAGAATCTCCAATAAAAGCAGAGCTCACCTTTTAATATTTATTCTACTTCAGAGCACCCCACCTACCCTTTGAACATCAGTAACAAAGTAAGCTTCTAATATTTCAGTCATAATGGCTAATACATCCCCATACCATTCATACAGAAATTTCTACCCATGGCAATTATTTCATCTGTAAGTTTTGATGAAAAACACAGACCTACCACACTGTGAAAATTAACCAGCTGTTGGGACAAACACTGCCATCCTTCAGGAAAATTCACTGAAGGTCCAGTAAGGGCCCAGTGCTGTCCTATCTAACCACAGTGAAATCTGTAATACTTGTATGAACAGAATTTGCCAAATTGTTTCCTCCACAATGAAACACATTGGCAGAAATGTACATTAATATTTTAAGCTCTAAGATAATGACCAAGTAGTTGGTTTTGTTGTTACTTTGGGGTTGGTGGGTTGCTTGGGTTTTTTAATATGAAGATGATAAATTTGTTGATGCATATGCATTTCTCTCGACACCTAATTTATCTGATCATATAGAATCAGGACTTTCAGACAATAATCGTCTGTATTTACTCCAAAGTGCAGATACCCAGTGCAGTTTACTACTATAAATAGCTTTTATTTCAGAGAACTAAAAAGAAGAGAGGTAAACTGACAAATTGATAAAAAGAAAAATCAGGAAAATCCCCATTGTTAGTAAGGACAAAAATGCACGCAGAAAAGAGCTAAAACATCAGCCCCACGACAGCAGGAATTTCCAAAGGTCTGTTTTCCCCTATAAACTCATATTTAATGATCCAAAACCTCTACATTACGAATGCAGGCTAGGATTTTTTTGTTGTTGTTTCTTTTTACCTGTGGTAGTGGTGGTGCTGGTGCCAGGTTCACATCATTTTGGCATGGGAATTCTCCAACAACAGGGCCTATTTAACACCAGCAAAATTAATTTGGGACCATCATTTAATTACTATCTTTTACATAACTGATTAACTGTTTTATAAGACAGGTATCAAAATAAAGCACCTTTATTTAAATACTTAAAATATTCTAAAAGCTTAAATAAAATGTTTGACATTCCCAGAGATTTTGGGTTTTGTTTGTTTTCCCCTTTGAGAGTGCTTGAATACTATTGTGGACATTCATTGCTTGTCTGGCAAAAAAACGCTCACACTGGATTGATAAGTACAAAATCTAATTTTGGGTTGGCTGGGGTTTCTTTTCCGCATAAGACTATTACAAGGTTTAATGTTTGTTTTAAAATATCTTGTTAAAACAGAAGTGCTATTTTAGAATATATTGTTTTATTATCAATATACTTCAGAATATTGACAAGCTGAAAAACTTGTCTTAAAAAATCAACAAAAAATCTGAAGCACCCATGTGAAGTAAACCTAGAAAAAAACTCAGCTTTTTCCTCTGAAAGGTATATCATCTCCAAAGCTGAGTTTTTCTTACAGTGGATTTGTATGATCCAACATGGCTATCTGTAACTATGAATTGTTAAATTCATAGGAATTGTTAAATATCATATTCAATACTTACAGGAATCCATTTCCCTTGCAAGGACATGTACTGATACCTTGTGTCTTCTGGGAGCATCTATTGCCAACAGCACCTAGAGTAAAACATATCAAGTCTTTCAGGTATAGGAAGTATTCCTTAGACATTATAAAATAGTAAAAAGAACAAGACCATTTAAATTTTAATTTAAGCCTTAAAATGAGGGATGAATTTTGAGATGTGCCTTCATATATTACTAAAAGTCATCCATAGAGTACTCCTGAATTATTTTACAATCAAGTTAAGCCATTCATGTACTACTTGGAACTCAGAAAAACTGTAACAGAAATTCAGCCATTAACTATCATGGTATAAGGAATGCAACCTAAAATCTCTGTAGAATTTTCAATCCCTAGCAGCATTCTGGAAGCACGTAACCCTGAACACAATCATCAAATTCAGCTGAACTACCTCACCAATCTAGCCTGTTATTTCTGCTCTGGAATGCTGGATAATCATGTATTGAGCATTGGTGTAAGCAGAATAGTATCGACTCCTACTAACCCAGAATATGCATCCTTGTTCAAGTTATCATTTATTAAACAGCAAGTATTGAAGTTCCATTTACTAACTTTGCATTTGCTGCATAATTTCACATATGCTATCATACTATTAAAAAATGAAAGTAAACAACCCCCTCTGCCCAAAAGAGGAAAAAAGACAGACACACACATGCCATGCTTCCTCATGGGCAGAAATTTTTCCATCCAATAATAAATTCCAAAGACATTAGGTCGATCTTATTTTCCGAAGAACTCCTTGAGCTACCAGCTGCACCATAAGTAATAAAACTCCACAAGCACTTTGCAATATAGGGAAATGCCATCGTCTATTACACATTACAAAACAAAGAACGATGCCAATTTTTTTTTATACTGGTGGAGGGTGACAGAGACAGGACAGAGACACACTTCAATCACTTATATTGGACATCCATCTGAGTTAAAATGTACAATTATTGCATCATTCTGCTGTTTCTTTGCTCTGCCTAACCATTACAGGAAGAAAAATCCCTACTGATTTACAGTGAATAAAGCTTTAAAAATATCTGTTTCATTCACAATTCATGCCCATAAAATAAGCTGAATCACTGACTGGTTGAAGAAAAAGATAAAAGAACAAATGTACAATTTTGGCCAGGCTTGGTCATAGAGCAGCACATTTTATATCCATAAAGAAAAGATAAATGAAACATGAAGAATAAGAGCCAGCAAGGAAAACAACACAACAAAACTCTATCATTCTGTGCAATTTTTACAGTTGTTATTAAACTAAGTAATATTCAGGAAATAGAAGATACCAGCATCCATTTTATCATCTACCTAAAACAGGTGTGAGTACACCCCTTCAGAGCATGCACAACTAAGATTCAATGGTACCTCATCTCATTCTAAGTAACATTTTAGTTGCATGAGTAACTTACCTTGTAGAACTGTATAATGTCTTCCTTGGTCAGGGTCTTTAGATAAGCCACTTCAATGTTATCTGCACAACAATAGTACAAATTAGAGTCAGTCTGCAGATCACAGCTGGTTATAACACACTGCTTACACAAAGTATACTTCTTTCAAATGCAGATGCTGTAATTGACTGCAAATAAAAAGCTTTTCATTGTTATCTTTCAAGTTAATACTTGCTTCAGTAAAACTGTCTGTACAACCTTGGCAGAAAATTATACTTCAGTAAGTCTATTTGATTTGACTTACTAAAAAATGCATGTTTGAAGAATACTGATTGCACTGTGAGATATTGACTAACTAAAATAGAGATGCCTACTCTTGTATATTATCTTCAAATCAGTTACACATTTCTAATGCAGACTGGTTATAGATGGCTTTTATTCACAGCTAGGAAACAGGATGGCAGGACATACTTTTACAGAAATGTTAGGGAATGGTGCCTACATACCCCTTAAGAAGTAGTCACACCTTTAAGATATCTGGGGACAACGTGTTTCAGTTGCCACATTCCTCCATATTAATTAAATTGTCATGGACTAATCCCTTAATATCACTGCTGTTAAAGCAGAAAGGTTTCTTGTAGGCATGCTTGCTTTTCTTAGGATTAGCAAGAAGATCAAGTAAGAAACATGTGCAAGAGAACAGGCAGTGAACAAGCCTATAATGCAGGCAGCAGGTAATATGAAGTTATATAGGGAGGAAATAAAAAAAATCAAATGTTTTGGGGGAAAATAGTAAAAGTAGTAATATTAAAAATGTACAAACAAAAAAATCCTTCCACTTCTTAAGGCTGGAATATGAATTTCTGATTTTGACAATTCTAGTCATATTAAAATCATTAATGACAAAGTTACTAGTGGGCAGAGGGGAATTAAAGATATAGAAGTCAAGGGAAATAGTAAGTAAGATTTAGATATGAAAAATAGGGCTACACTTAGCAGTAAGAAATTCCAGAGAGATAATATTGATCCAATTATGGTATAAACAGAACCACTTAAGGCAGAGAAAAATCAGACTATCTCGTCAGACACAAATAAAAAGTACTTGAAGAGATAAGTTTCTGTGCCACTTCTTATGCTCAGGCATGAAACCTCGTAAGTAGTTCTTATTCTCTCTAGATCAAGCTAGAAGACAAGTCAAAACTCTTCATTATTAAACAGCTCAGTGAGTCATCGTGAGGCAAGAAGACTGTTATTTGTTATCATGGAAAGCCAATAACGTGCACATAAAGCAGAAGAGAAGTCACAGAATACAGAATGAGTTTTATGGAGGAAGTATATTATGCATGAAGACAGAAAATTACAGCTGTGAGTAAGAGTCGAGACATGAAAATGTCAGGAAAAACTGATCTGTACCTAAATTGATTTTTTTTAAATGTTAGAAACTGTATTACTAATGTGTCTAACTGTATTAGTAATGTATCTCGGTATTTTTTTTTAAATTAAAAAACATTTTAAAAGTATTTAAAAAAAACCAACTTAAATATTATGCAGGCCCTCACAGTAAGTAACTGTCAGTTCATTTTCAGTAATAACACTAGAAGCTGGATCTCATTTGGTCTCCTACAAACCTATAACCTTCAAAGCATCATAGATGAAAACCACACAAAAAGATTTAGTGTTTCTCCAAATCCACTCTAAGCTGAGACAGACTGCACATTAGTTAAGATACCTGCTGTTGCCTCTGCCAGCACTCCCTCAAAACAACTGCACAATGCAAAGAGAAATAGGGTTCACACAAATGTGTGCACTGTCAGGAATGTCAGTGCGTATCTGACAGCATTTCAGGGAAATAGACAGTAAATTATGTATAGGCTATGTAAAAGTTTAAGTTGTTCCCAAATGAATATGACATTCAACAGTGACAAATGCAGGCAAACTAGAGCATTCAGTTTTAAAGGAATTACCATTTGTCTTACCTCTGTCAAAGTTATACTGCTGGGAAATGATTTCTCCCCAGTACTTAGCACATTCTGCAGACAGCTTCTTTGGTTTGTCTAGACGACGAATTGCTAAAGCTTGGATGTGTTTTTGGAAGGCCTCTTCTGTCATGTCTTCTATGCATTTCTCCATAGTTTTTAAGAATGCTTCAACTCTGCTCTCTAAATAGTGTGGTGGCTTTTCAGATTGGATAATAAATCGCAGTCCTTGGATGCCATTAGCCCGACGTGGGCCACTGAACACAATGTAACCTTGGCAAAACAAGAACAGCAACAATTCAAAGAAATCCTTTGTCATAGAACTGAATTTGCCAAATGTCTGGCAAGAATGCAACTTAATTCTGTGTTATAAATAAAACAATGCAGGTTTTCAAAACGTGCCACTATTTTTTTAGAATGTCTTTATTTCACGGAGGTTAATATCAGTTTAGGAGAGGGGCAAGGAGGAGATGAGGCACACTACAGAAAAAGTAGTATTCCCTTCCTTTTTGTTGCAGGATTTTCTAATCTGAACAACTAATCCTTTCTTCAGTCTTTCTCTACACTTTTAATAACAAATCTACCACATTTCACTCTTTTAAATGTTGTTTTTAGTTTTCCTACAATTTCACGATGCTCATGTCAAAACTGGTTACAGTATTTCAGAGTTTTTATCTGAACAATTCAGGAGTATTACTGTGAGTGCATCTTGAACACTGCCATTTATATATCCCAGCATTTTACACAGCAGCATGACACTGCTGATTTATGTCCTACTTCTGATCCACTGTACCCTACAGAGTTTTCTACTAAATTGCTACCTAGCCAGTTGCTTCCTGGCTTGTATCTGTGCCATTGGCTGTTCCTGCCAAACTGTTCCTAACAAACTGCATCTTATCTTCATTCAAATCATGTTTCCAAAATGTCAAGCTAATTTTAAATTCTAACTCTATCTTCCCACATACTTGCAGCCTCTCCCAAATTAGTATTATCTGAAGATGCAGTGAGTATCCTCACTCTTCTATCATCCAGAATTTTGATAAAAACATACCATGGAACACTGGATCACAGCAGAGCTCTGTAGAACAGAGTTTTCCAAATGAACTATTCTCTGTTCTCCAGTCATGACCTTCCAAAGTCCTGCACCCAAATGTGTAGTTCTTCCACCTAGGTACTTCAGTAACAGTCTATCAGTTACCTTCTATGAATTTAGAATTAGCTTGAAAATTTATTCCACATTTTTCTGGAATTAGAATTAAACTGACTGATCTTTTTCTCTTTCCTTTTTTTTTAAAGGAAAGATGTAGCATTTAGCTGTGTCTATCTTTCCAATACCCTATGATGCACAAATTTTCCATTACAAACTTCTAATTCCAGGATTTCCTAATTTCATTCCTTGGAATAGAATGCAGAGTTCATCACACTTGGAACTTTTTAAAAGCTTCTAATTTAATCTGATTAATCTGTTATTTTCCTGTTCAAAGGTAAGACATGACCCTTGATCACCAGTGTTTATTTTGGAAGTCATCTGGCCACAGGTGACATTTTAATTTAAAACTAACTAGGCCAACCTGAATTTTCTGATTATTTGAATACTCTGATTTTAATGATTTGAACACTTTGATTTTTTTCTATCATTGCCAACTTTTCTCCTCCACTTTCTCATACTGCTCGACCATTCATTAAAAGAATTCTTGTTACTACTTCTACTGTTTAGCAAACTTCTAATTCTGGAACTTCTTTCTCCCTAAGCATTCTCAGGAATCTCACTAACAATTCCATGAAGTTTACTGGATTTTGATGGTATTTCTACTGTTTCCCCTCCTAGGTCTCGTGAATTCTATTATTTGGCAATTATGAAGTGCTGGACTAAACCAGTTCTTCCTCAGCTGCCCCCTCTCTTTAGCTGTTACTTCCAACTTCTATACAAAACCTACCTGTTAAATAACTTGGGTTCTATCCTATTTTCAGAGGTATATAGACAGTTGAAATCCCTCTGATGAATATTGTATGGCTGGTTCTGCTAGTTGCTCACAAAAAGCCTAATCTTGCCTGACATCCCTGGTAGTCATCAGGCTGAAATATTTGTCTGCTTTTCACCTTTGGAAAACCTGTACTCCTCCTCACCAGCATTTCAATTATGCAAGCTGTCACACAAAGTCTCTGTCTCCTTACTCTGTTTGGAATAACCTCACCAGTTCTCAGCCTTACTGGTTCAGGTAACAAATATTTGTACTTATTGGTGAACAGCTATAGTCTTAACAACTCTGAAATGTATTTAGGTTTTCACTAACATGGTATCTTACCATTACCCACACAGCAGTATTTCTAAAATAGGGCTTATAATTTAACAGCTGGACTCAGTGATCTTAAGACATCTTTTCCAACCTAAATGATGCTGTGATCCTATGAATCATGAAGTGCACCTAGAAGATCACAAGCAGGAAACATCAAACTACTACTGATTCTTTAAGATCTAGAAATGTAGGGAACTGATCCAATCTCCTTTTGGTAAATTCTAATATGAAGTTTTCTGTAGAGCGATCACACTTTTTTGAGTTGGAGTTGACTTCAGACATCCTAAAAATCATGCCTGCTTGTTCTTATTTTAGACTCTGTGCACAGTCAAATTTCTTTGAGTCATCAGCAGTTAAGATGATTTCCATTTACCAAGTGCCCTTTAAATGGCATTCACTAGGCAGGGAGAGAACACCTCCTCAGGTCCTGTGACTGTGACAGCTCCCGTGTACACAGACACAACCCCTCCTGAGAACTCACCTAACTGCTCCTGTGTGCGCAGCGTATTGAAGCACGGCTCCGAGATAATCTGGCAAAAGAGCTCCAAAAACATATTCTCAGAAGTGCTCTGCATGTCTGTCTGGTAATATATTTCAATGCCACAGTTGTTATGAACTTCATTTCTCTGTTGATATACAAACCAACCTCCTAAAAGACAAAGTTAAAACATTTAAGTTCATGAGAGTGTACATTCTTACTGTGCACAATTAAAAAGATAACGGTCTAAGGTTTGTGGGGTGGAATTACAGTAAGTGGTTTAGGACTGTTAAAGCAGAATTTCCACTAAGCATACTTTTCATGAGGCAAGAAAAGAATGCATTATTTCACCATCAAAATGTTGCTGCGTGGAAATATCAGTAAGTAAATTGAAACTGGCTGCTTCTCTTCAAGCAAATATTTTTGCAACTGCAGTGAAATTCTGCATTGCCTCTACTGTGTAAACAATGTCTAAAGACAATCTGCCAGAAATTACTATGAACTTTAAAAATAATTCAGCATGTAACACCAACAACTTCTTTTGTATATGGCAGCTTCCACAGATGATCAGCTATGGGTAATTTATCTTGTCTGTATAGCTATATATGTCACCACTCCCAGGAATATCTTGAACCTCCTTTCTTATCAAAAACACTTTTTTCACCATGGAAGTAAAAGCATACATGCACTACAAGACCATAAGAATTTGTGTGAGGAAAAAAAAAAAGTTATTTGTGTAAGAGTTTTTCATTTTTTCAGAGTCATTATCTGCAATTCTTAATGGTCAATTAACACTCAGATATGATCAAAGAATGGTGTTTATTCAAATGTAAATATGATGTGCAGCTGAGAGTGGGACACAGCTCTTATTTCCATAAACTATAACAAGTGACTTAGAACTGAAGTGCAGAATTGTTTGATCACCAAGGGCTTTAGGTTGGCAGTCACCAAAAGATCGTCCAAGTCATCCCAAGAAGTCCAATTTACACACACAAATTAAAAATGAAATCAAATTAATTGTCAAGCATCCTAGAAAGGTCATGTATTAGTACATAATTTTATTAGTAAAACCACACACTAACTGTATTTCTGAATTTAAAGTTTAAAATAACTTGAAGTAAGTTTGACTTCAAAACACACTCCTAGCAACACGGTAATATGTATTTTAAAATGCTGTTAGCTAGGAGAATCTCAATTTAATGTGCCTTAAATATTGTAAATAAATCATTTAACTTACTGTCAGGAAGCTGCACTTCTCTGTACCTCACTAGCTGACTGGGAAGGAGTGGCTTTGTATGAGCATGCTCAATGAGAGTGTCCTCAACCATCTGTGTAATTCCTAATGCAGCCTGGAAAAGAAAACGTAAGAGGATTTTTAATGATCATTACTTATTCTGTATTTAACAGCAGGATAGGATTTTCCAATAATTGATGGTACTGTGAGAGAAAAGAAAAAAAAATCAGAAATAGAAAGTAGGGATATTGTAATTCAATAAAAACACAGAAGAAGTTAGGTAGATGAGAGAAAGTGGGAGTGTGGAGGGCAAGTTTTTTCATGTTCTCTGTTTCTTTATGTTTAAATTGTCTACACATTTAACTACTCCTACTTCTCCCCAGTGCTTCTGTAATTAAAGCTCAAGGGGCTTTTTTTTTTTCCACTTTCCCTCCGCCACTGAAAAATTTTTTCATGACTGAAAGGTGTCACAAGACAATGCAAATTTTGATTTCATTTTAGTTGGAAAAAATCCTTAGGTCCAGGTTAAAATTGCTGAATTTTATCAGTGATTATCACACCATGGGTACTGAAGGACAGACAACTTTTTCTACTTGCATCCATTCAGGGAAGTTTGCAGATAATTTCTAAACATTACACAGCTACGGGTGTGCCAGGACAGCCTTCGCAGTATTTTAGCTGTAGGACTTTCAATAGCCCAAGTAAAGAATACACTTTACACTTCTCTGACATAACTGCACCATCATGGAAATCTAAAAAAATCTGGGCATTCAGTTCTATTTCCAGAAGCAATTGACTTTTGTATACAAACATGTAAGAAATAAGGAAGGAAAAGGAGACTATCTTTAAATTTTTCAGCCAGAAGAAATTTTTTAGAAGTACTTTTATTTATTTATAAAGTTTTTTAACAAGTACTTCAGAGACACTCTTGACAAAGAGAAGTTTGTCTCTCCATGCTATTACCTCCTTCCAATTTTATTATCTTCTTCTTCCTTACAAGTTAACTTTCTCCTCCATACATTCAGCAGTCACTAGCAGTGTCTGTAACAGCTCCTGCTAGTAAAATACCCCAGAGCTGTTCTAATACAAAATACTGTAAACAAGCCTTACAAAAAAAAGAATGGAAAAACATATAAGAATTTGTATTGGTACATATATTGAAGTATTTATTAAGATTTTGTATGCAAATACAAACAGTTACTATTTTAATGGAAGATAAAACAAGTGTTTTCAGAGTTTTACTCCCCTGAGAGCTGACACTTAGCTTTTTATGGTCCACCATTTCCTGTTTAGCTAGGTACAAACTACTTAACTTGGAAGAATACTGGATTCTTAATTCTTTGTAAGTTATTCTGAAAGTTTTCAATGGAAAAGAGCAAGATCTGCAGCACATCATTCCTTCTGCAGCTTGATCACAGTAATGACATGCAACATAGACTTTCAAATACTTAGATCCTAAGTTGTTTTTATTACATTTCCAAGAACAATATAGAGGCAGCACTTAGTCTAATAAAGCTAAAGTGGAAAAAATTACACTCTCATACTCCTATAAAGATAAAAAAAGCACCAAGTTAAATTATGAAATCACATTTGGCAAAACTGCTTCAAGATCTGCAAAGATTAAACTAGTGCTCCATTTTTACACTGCTTTTAAATAAAAAATGTTTTACTAAGAAAGAATCAGACCAACCTGTTTTGTTATATTGCCATGGAGAAGAGCTTCGATGTGTAACCGTGACAACAGCTGTGCTATGAAGGCCTTGAGACGGGGAAGGGTGACATCTACAATAGATATTTAGACAGTTAAATCAATCAAATGCATTTTTAAATTATGAAGGACCTAAGCCTAAGTCGTCCTTTGATACAGTGCATTTCTCAGAGGAGGAGAAACTTGTCATTATGAAGAAGTGAATCTCTCCTTAAAAATGCAACATTGGAATGCTTCCAGGTCTAAATAGCAGCACTCATCATATAGCTTATTTCACTTAGAATTCACATGCTGTCTTGACCCAGATTAAAAAAAAAAAAAAAAAAAAAAGAAGCTGCCTTTTCAATCATGCTGAACAAACACTCATTCTCCAGAGAAAACACTTGCAATCATTCAGGTGGTGTTCCAAGGAAAATCCTTAGTTATTTACTAAACAAGCAGCATGTAGTTTACAATGCTCACGAAAGACACTGTGCATTTACCATCCAGACTAAAACAAAGAACCTCAACTCAAATATAGTGTTTTGATATTAACTTTGGAACAAAGATACACAAGAAAAATATTTTGGTAATATATGCTAGAGGACACATGCACAACACATACACACACATTCTATCCAGCCTGTCCTTGCAATGTAGTTTTCATACATATATATGCAAAATATAGTTTAACATATAGACTCAATGGAGTAAGAGGAAGGATGGTTGGACGGGGTGTTCATGGATACATGTTCTGAATCAAACTCCTCAAATAAATACAAAAGCCAGGTGTTCTTCTTCAAAAAATGTCAGTGTATTCCAAGGCATTTTGCAAACTGTCCCAGGAACAGACTTTTAATACAACACAGTAAAATACAGGTAGGGAAAAGTTCTTCAGCTGTTACTACAAAAATAGAATTACCACAGAATGGCTTGGGTTCAAAGGGACCTTTTAAAGATCATGTAGTTCTGGCACCCCTGCCAGGGGCAGGGACACCTGCCACTAGGCTGGCTGCTCAGAACCCCACTCCATCTGGACTTGAAAAATCACTTAAATCTCTTAATTTGAAATTTCTTCTTCCTTCAAATATACTGGGGTGCCTAATCTGTGTTAAGAGCCACAATGTTCTTTATTATTTTTGTCACTATCTACAGAAAGTATTAGCTACAGAAACATAAGCTAGGATTTCCCAATAATGGTAAAAACAAAATAGTTTGCATATCGGAAGTACAATGTAGATACACTCCAATGTGCCTGTAAGATGTCAATTAGAGCCAAATGATTTTACTGATGTTGATTAAGTATTGGATTCACCACATCCAGGTTCATATACCCCCAAAGTTAGTAAAGTTTTGCCTGAACTTTTACCTGCAAGTTTTGCCATTTGAGGCCTTTTCCATGAACTACTCTACTTTCTTCAAACTGGAGGGCTAGTGCAGCATGACCAGCATCAGCTCAGGCCTGGCACTGCAGGGGCTTTCCTTGAATAGCAGAGTTCAAAACAGGTACCCTCAAGAGTTAAGTAACATAAGAAAAACAAACAAAACATAGTGGCAGAACATTACCGTCTAGAGCTTCTTTTAATTCATCTTTGGTCCAAGCAACTTCTGTCATCAAGAGTCGGAGATAATACATTGCATGCTGGTGAGGCTGTTCAGCCCTGAAGTTGTTAAGTGATCTCATGTACTAAACCAAAATAATCATGTTCAAGTTAGAAATTTAGAAACAGAGTTTTAAACATATTAACATTGTACTCTCAACTTTGTACCAAAAAGATACAGCTCAGATACTGAGAACACTCTCTTGCTTGTTAGAACTCTTTAAAAAATCGTGTTAAATGACCTTAGTAATAATGTGGGCTTCTGAGCCTTTGGATTAAGCAGAAACCATTAAGATGGTTGAAATGTGCATGAAATCAAACTTGTCCATAAAATTAATGCCCAGAAATTAAATTACTGCAGTTAAACAAGAATTTAGATCAAGTTGCTCTACCCAGGAAATCTGCATTCTATGATGACTGTCCAGGGTGGGGGAACACTGCTAATAGAAAATGTATTTTTCTCCCTGTCAACTCTTATGGCTGACTCGGTTAGAAAAAATCTGGAGCATTTGGAAAATTCTCCGCATGCTTTGCATGGATAAAGGAGAAGAACCAGAGAGCTTCTGCAGAAAAACTCCTTTCTAGTCCAGCTGTGCTTTTACAAAATAAAAAAAAAATAATTCTCCTCTACCAGAGAAACTGCAAAGTGCAAACCAATGGTTTTGGCAAGCTGGAAGTATTTTCAGTGCAGGAAACAAGTAACTCATTTCGGGGCATATGAGTGGCCAACAGTGAGCCTCAGGTTGCTGAGGATGTATCCTTCTGTCCGCTCCAAACAGAAGCCAGAAATTGGTATCTCCCTTATCTGTTTGGTGTAGACAAGGGAAAAAACCTGCAATCTCCCCAGCTGATGTAACTTCTAGAAATCAGCACGTACTAAACCAGATGCTTGCCTTTGCACCAAAGGATCACGGCCCAGGAGCCAAGACAAATTTGGGCAAAAGAAATGTTGTAAACTTTTTCAACACTTCCTTTCCCTCCTTCACCTATTTCCCACTTCTTTTATGGCTAGGTCCTACTGAAGCCTTTCCAAATTGCAAAACAGGATATAAAGTTAAGATTTTCCCCTCCAGCCCCCTACTTAGATTTCTACTACCAAAGCAAGCTGTGCTTCATTGATACATCATAAGAAAGACTGACTAAAAAAAAGATTCCAGGACCAGTTACTTTTAACCAAAGAATGTTATATACACAACTCACAGCCACAAAAAAGAAAAAAACATCTGAAGTCCCACTAACGCAGAATTTCACTTTCTATTTCCATGGACAGTCAGCCCTTGGATCTCCTATCAGGTCAATGCATTCAATTTTCAATTACTCCACAATGTGGATTTCTCACGCAGCTTACCGCTTCCTTGATAATTTCAAATCGCTTTTCATCGATCTCGAAGGTAGCCATTTTCTCAATGATCTTCTTCAACAAGATATGCTGCTTGTCATTATAACCTTTAACGGAGAGCTACGGAAAAAGTGCATAAGGTGCTTTAAATGTGGAAGATAAAAGAATGAAGTCATTACCAAGTCTTGTACAATTCAATGAGCAACGTGCTTTTCAATACTTACGCTAAATTCACCATTATGGAATATTTCATCATTCTTAAGTTAAATATCTTTACCCATCAAAAGGTATCTGGCAAATACAACGCTGCATATTTGCACAGGAGTTCTAAACACACAGAATTAATGTAATTTCATGTTGGTGTAAGTAAACTGTACTCAGAACCCAGATTTTTTACAATTACAGTGTTGAGTCTTGGAGTACTGAAATGGTTTTAATCCATGTTTCTCACTTTAGTAATGAAGTCTGGATTCACAACCTTCTAAAATACTCTTTCCAATTTACTTTTACCCTTGATTCACAGCTGTGTCGTTGATCAAAGAATATTTAAGTGGAAGTGAGCAAAACGACAAAAAAAGGTGCTATAAACACATTTTATAACCAGGATGCTGCTGAACTGAAACAACAAGGTAGTCATCCTGGAATTGTAATGATATATTGATCTGATCATGCATATTTTTGAAAGTATAAATGAAACAGACTTGCTCAATTAAAAAACAACATAAAATTTAAAAATTACTGTATGATTTCACCAAGCTACAGAAAATTTCTCTGGCAAAACAAAAGGCATTAAAAGGTCTTTTTTTGCAGGGAAAAACTTCAAAATTTGGTATCTTGAACTAGGAATTTGATAGGATTTGTGCAGTTTAAATCAGGAGTAAAACTAAACTTTAGAACACAAACCAACATACAGAATTCCGGCTTTTCAGCAGGAAGAATTTTTTTGTTGTGTAGTTGCTGAAACATAGCTGAACAATAAATTTGAAGAAAAAGTTATCATAAATGTATTTACGACAAAGGCTGATATCCTAAATTAGCATAGGGAACCAAAGTGTTCAACAATCACCATGGGTGACTTCTTAGAGTAGCATCTGTCCTTGCTCAAAGCATCAGTATAGTCATTAATAAGTTACACTTATGAATTATAAAACTTCTCACAGTATGGAAAATAATATTACAAATTCTCAAATAACTGACTAAAAATTAAGAAAATTACACACTTTTTTTTTAAGGAATTAACCCTGATCACAGAACCACCAGCAAGCTTTGAAACTGAGGATAACCATGTTTGCAGTAAGTCAGGTGAAGGCAACCAGGAAATTAGATTTGTGTTGGATTTTTTAATAAAATGCAGCACTCTCTCATATAGAAAATGTTAAGACAATATACAGTACATTCTTCTACTAAAACACTTTGGAAAGTAACACTTCAACAGAAAATTTCAAAGCACATTCTGGCATATAAGGGTGGCTAACAAAAACGTTTAACCAAATTTCAAGAGAGACTTCTAAAACCTCCTATCAAATCTCACAGGAGAAGCTGAATAAGAAATAAGCATTTATCATAATACCAGTATTTATCGAGTATTGTTAGCCCTTTATAACGGATTCTAAAACATGTGATAAAAACAAAAGAAAAAGCCATAAATATCCAGCATTGCATTCTAATGAACACATGCACAATCCATCTCCACAGCTCACTACAGCAGAATTAGAGAATTACAATAAAATCTGTAAAGCTCAGGATTCATTCAACAGAAAAGTTAATATTTTTATACAGAAACCAGCAGTAGTAAGTACTACTTACATTAGATTATCATGCAAGCAAGTAAAAATGTGAACTAGAACGCACCAATTGCACTACACATGTTCACAAGACACTGCAATCTTAAACAGGTCACTCAGTACTGATTAAAATACAGTCTTGCATTGCCTTTAATTTATGAAATATATGCAAGAAAAAAAACCCCAAAACATTAACCATCTCATTTAGAAATGCAGAAGTCAAATGTTTTCTCCAAGCTCAACAACTCCCAAGCTGTTTCATTTCCTCCTGCGTTCTTTTCTTACTTACAAGTATTGCATTCATTCCTGATGCAATGCCATAGACCAAACCTGAGAGGCGTGCTGCATATGTATACTCTTTTAAATCATCCTTCAATAACCTGATAAACAGGTATGTCATGTTGCAATGGAGAGGATCAGCATAAATGTAGCGACTAACAAAAAGAAAAACAAAAGAAATGCTTTGATACCTCAGGCAGTGACAAGGTAATGGATGAAGAAACATGACTGAAGAGTATGTATATGCAGCCTCATGATCAGTAGTTCTTGAACAGGAAAGCAGAAGTGCACTATTTATTTAATAACATGAAAAGGGGGTCTTTCACCCCATCAGTCAGAAGGTTTTTAGTAGGTATCTGACCAATAAATATGTAAGCTTGGATTAGGGTTGTGTTTTTTAATGGAGGAAGAAATCTTACAAACTAATTAATTTCACAAATGATAAAAAAAGAAGGAAATTTGCTTAATGAGAACTAAAAAGACTGTTCAAGACTTTTAACAAAATTCAACTTAAAATTCAAATCAAAGAAAGGATGGCTAATAACCAAGATCAAAAGGACTAACAGCCTTTATTTTTTATTTAAAAGTCCTTCCATCAAATCAATATAAAAATGTTGATGAGTGGAAGTTCGTTTTAAGGCTCTAAGCTTTTCCTTGATTTGGGTACTTACATACATCCCATAGATGGTATTTTGGAGATCATAGTTCAAGCCAGCTAGTTCTGCTGCATATGCATACTCGTTGAGGGAGTCTTTGAGTAGTTCAAGGTACAAATAGGCCATGTTACAATGCAAGGGATCCACGTAAGCAAATGGGCTGGAAGAAAATGTTGAAAGTAAAATATGCAGTTTAAAATTATTTCTCTGTTTCTTTTGGCCTTTTAAGTTTGATCTGAAGGAAACAGTATTTTCTGTGTTTTCATGGATGGATCCCATTCTGAAAGACTCCTATTTCAAAGACAAATATGAACACATCTGAAGAGAGTTACTTAGCTTGCGTATGGTTTGATGACTAAATACATTCAAGATCCCAGAGATATTCTATTTGTGCTCATAAATCAAGATACGTTTTATTTACTTGGCTGCACAGTCAGGATTCACCAGCAGTAGCAGAAACTAAATATACCAACATAATTTAACAGATCAAAATGAAAGTCCATGTACTGAACATTAAAGTAATTGATACTCATACACTATCTGTTTCTATTTCAAAAATTAGGACATCAACCATTTGTGGTATGACAACATGCAGTAGATGCCACAGTCATCTCAGAAGTCTGGCATATCCATTTTCTTACTACCGTAATTTTTTGTGTGTTTTTTTTTTTTGTTTTGTTTTTTTTTTTAATGGCAACAACTCTCCAAAACCTACTGTTGCACTAGGAGTACATTATCACACACAACACTGTTGCAAATTTCTCAAAAAGAGAAAGGCAACTCAAAGACTCAAGCCATGTTTCAACCATGCTAATTGTTAAATACCTGTCTGTTTTAAAGATTTGAGAAGACGAGTTATTTGTACTATATGTATTGCTGAAATCTCTGAAGCGCATGTAAATTCCCTATCAACTTCACAGAAATGATCACCAGTATGTGAAGCATTTGCTGTCAGGATATGGCTTACAATTCAAACCTGACCTTTTCCTGAAGCAGTCAGATATTCAGGCTATTACATATGTTTATACAGCAGGGTATTTCACTGTGTATATCAACATTAATGTAGTAAAACATGAGCACAACACACAAACCGATAAATAAAACACATTGCAAAGATATTTTTAAGATGGTTCCTCATAGCTTTTAACTTCTCCTTCCTTTCAGATTAAGAAAAGGAAGCACAGGAAGATATTTTAACAAACTAAATTGTTTCAAATATATGTACTTGAGAAGCAGAGCCTGCTATAGTCTGAAATCTTAGCCCAGACTAAACAAACAGGTCAGTAAAAAAGACAAAAGAACTGGTATTTGCAGATCTCCCTACGATGAGAATTTCCCAAACTGAGCAACTTCAATACACCAAATGATATAAATCCAATTACTACTGTATTTTTTAATTAAGATCAAATTCAAAGCAAGATGTAGGTCAATCCTACAAACCTTCCTCCAGACTCATTATATTCTTTCCCATTTTGCTACTAGAATACAGACTTAATCAGTTTGAGTGATTACTATGTCTGTATCAGTTTAAAATTCTGTATTCTCACATAGCTGGCAAAGGCCAGCTGGGAGTTTTGAAAAAAAATCACAACTACGAGATCCTTAATCCTCAAGTGAAAAATAACAGAAAACAATTCTTACAACACTGTTCTGGGAGTTGCTTCCTATTATTGACAGTTTTGTAAACAGATGCTTATTTCTCGCACTCATGAAAAGGACTCTGAACTACAAAGAGGACTTTCTGAATTTGCCATCTCTTCAAATGAACAACCAGAGGTTTCATTGTTTAATATTATTCTTTTTTTTTTTAATGTTTGTGAGTACTTTGCTTGTTAAATGAACTGTTTTTTCACACTTTTCTCAAAGGAGATTTATGTCTCCCGAACTGCTGACGGGAGGCATCACTTGAATTTACTTCTAGAGGGACCACTTCGGAAGTTTTTCCCAAAATTTGCCCTAAACCAGGACATCTACATAAATGCAATTATCTTTTATTCACTCACAAACTTGTGGTTCACCTGAATTCATTTTAAAAACCACCAACAACTGTAAATTCAGTGTCCATCAGTAAAACCCTATTTTGGCCAAACATAGTAAAAGGGAAAGCCACCAAGAATGAAAAAGAAGGCAAAGCACTGCCAATTTTTGTTCTCTGAATAAGAGATGGGGAGTTCCCGTTTCGATCCTCCATTTCCTGACACATGGAAGTTGATACAGTTGTAGCACCTCGCCCCTGGTTTCAAAAAGCAAAGAGAAAATGCCCAGGCAACCTATTAACTAGTACCAAGACATGACACACACTGAAAAAAATCCTCTGTATAATATCCTGCAAGAAAAATTTCAAGTGGTCTCTCAAAACAAGAATTCAACAGTGCATCTATGGGAGCCCCCACAACAGCCCTTCCATAAATATCACCAAATAACTTAATTAGGGAAAAGAAGACTCCCTGAATTTTTTCTAGTTTTCAGCAGTTCAACACAGAAACAGCTCCACTTTAAAAACAGCAGTGTTTCTTCTAAATTCAAAAGGTAGAAATGTATTACTTGAAAGGAACATTAAGAAGGTCCATCACTGTCATGCTCCCTTAGAAAAGAAAGATTATCTTCCTATGATGAAAGGAAGACCAGAATTAACATTACATCATTTTATCATTACATAATAAATTAAATAATGATTTACATCATTACATCTGGTCATGCAAGACCAGAGTTAACATTACATCATTTTATCACACATCTTGAGGTCAGAATCAAATGTTCATTGATAATATAGACAATGCTCTTCTAAAAAAAAAGTAAAATCATTTATGGGTGTCAGTTAAGTAAAACCCCAAAATTTTAAGCATTTTTTTAAACCAGTTTGCATTATGCAAATGAAAACAGAATTTGCGCCTAAAACTATTATCAGAATAGCATTTCATAAAGAAAACACATCTTCAAATTGCTGTGATTTAGTAATTAATTTAAAAATACACGATTATTTTTAAAGAGGGACATTGCAATATGTAGTGGGTTCTATTGGCAGGTATATTTCAGGTATAGCAAATAAAATACCAAAGGAAATTTGGTTTAAGTTTATTTTTCAGTAAACCTTTCCTGTTAATACAGAAGGAGCACATCAAGTTTCTTGCTATTCAATAACTGCGTATTTTAGATGTGCCTTCCTGCACCTAAGCCTTATTACATATTCAAAGTAAGGATAAAGATTCTAAAGTGTCAATACATGCAAGAAAGCGTTTGCCACACGAATGCAGACTCCCAATAAACAAGAAAGTTTTAGAGATGACTTTATGTGATACACTTAACATCACATACCTGAAAAATTCAAAGTTGAGACAAGCTTTTGGCAAAAAAAATTTGTCATCTTGCTTGAACCACAGTTTGCTCATAGCAGTGTCCTGTGTCAAGAAAAGAGGTTTTGTTAAGTCATCTGACTTTTAACTGCAATATATGCCACTACTTTAAAAAAAGTCTCTTCACCACTTCAAATCACCACTTAGAATTATCGTCTTAATTTCGTATTGCTTGAATTGCTATATTCAATATATACAGTGAATACAGATATATTCAATACATTGAATATATATTTACTATATTTTGAAATCACAAAATGACACTTCTCTTACTTTTCCATGCAATCACAAGCATTTTCTATACACAGTTACAAAACAATTGCCTTGCCTACACCCTCGACTTACTCAACAGTGGTCAAAAAAATGTATAAGGGTGGCAGTCACCCTTCTGCTGAATGAACAGCTTTATTGCTATTTTTATCAAGTGTTGACACACTTTCAAAAGGGCAGAGAGAGTTCAAGCTTTATCTAGATTCACTTTCCTAGGAACACAAATTGTCATAATCCAAAGTTCAGCAAGAATTAACTCTCTACTGTCTTTGTAGCGAAATATTGAAGTTTTGTACTTTTCTGTTTACTGTACTTTGGAATATGAGATGATCTGTGTTTTAAAAACTGAGGATTTAAATTCTAACTTCCCAGAAGGTTAGGCAGCAAAAAGGACAAATACAGACAGTTTACCTTGATAAGGGCAGGGTACTGTGTCGCATCTTTTTCCAATGGCAAAATCTCAAAGTTTGTAGGAATAAACTCATTCTTCATTGGAAGCTTGAATTTCCCGTTCAGGTCAGCATTTTGCCATTTCTAGATCAACAGGAGAAACAATGAAGCTATGCCAATTTCTGCTTAATTAAAGCATATATGGGGTTATTTATCTTGCACTGAAACCAAAGATTTAAAAATGCATTCTTATGTGTAAATATTATTAAGGTAACAGGGCAAGAAAGAAACAGCTGGGAAAACAAGCTGGAGTGATCTATCAGCAGGATGAATTGCTCTTAGGAGGATGACAGAAAAATAATTTTGAAAAGTTTACAGCAGAGAAGAGGGTGGGTTTCTATCTTTCATTTTCTGCTACCATGAACTGTAAACAAAGATATTAAACTAAACACTTAACCAAGAATTCTAATCAAGAACATAGGTATGGTCAAGCTAAAGGAAGTGTTCCCACACAATGTCTGTTCAGAGCACACTCAGAAGGTTCAATTCAGCCCTAAGGCAAATTTTACAGCCATCTCTTCCTAGAAGATTAGAACTATAACAAGTTTCAACAACTATTTTTCCACCTCCTTTTTTGGAGTTTTGATTTTTACAATCTCATTTAACTGGCAAAACATACTTGCTTTCTATATTGCAAAAACCAACTTCAGAAACAGTTACACATAACAGTTTTTAAAAATTCCTTTTTAAAGTACTGATCAGTTCACTAACATGTAATAGAGAATTTTAAGTTTTCACAAATTAATGCTTACATTTTTATGCAGCCACTGCATATTAGGGATCTTCTACATAAAAAATAGTGTAACATTTCCTGTACTTAACATGGTTTATAACCATTAAAAATATCCATCCTATGTAATAAATATTTGAAATCTAAAGACTAACATAACATTCTTACTTCCTTTAACATTAAACAGACTCATTGTATCATTTTCATGCTATGAAGAGCAGCCAATTTTAGCTTCCCCTTCAACTATGTGGAAAATCAGACAAAGAATTTACCACTGACTTTCATTTGCAGATATAAGAATGTTACAAATTTTAACATGCCTTAATAACTTCATCAGAAATTGCTTCTTGCTTGTACTGTGTTCCATACCACTCTTCTGTTCTATCAGTTTTTCCTTCAAAAGACTTGGAAACTATTGCAACTCTGAAAACAGAAGAGACAAAGCATTTTGGCATAAGAAAAAGTCTGAGAAAAGACTGAGACATTATTCCAAACACTGTTTCTGCTCCATCACCTAAATCCCTTTATTTCTGCACACAGTCCATAGACAATTACAGGGTACAAAAGCACATGTAAGTATACTGAACTACATGTTAAGGTTAACCATGAAATTAGGTTACCACAGTCATTTAAATGTCACAGTTTTTCCGAAAGTGTTACAACCTGAGGTTACACACCAGTAGTGCTACATGCAATTTCTGTTTTTAAGACTCTGTTGTTGTTCCAGAAAACAGAAAGCAGTCCTTGCAATCTTCTATAAAATTGATGGAGCGATGAAGTTTTATACACCACCCATATGAACATCCAAATACATGAAAATACTGATTACAGAAATTTTATTCCAGTCCTAGTGTCACAGAATTGTAGATAATATCAAGTTGAAAAGGACTCAATGATCATGTCATGTTCAATTCCCTGCTTCTTGCAGGACAACCTGAAACGAAACTATTTGACTAACAGCATCATCCAAGTGCTGCCTGAACTAAAGAACACACCTAAAAAGCAGGAAATTCAGAAAAAAAAGAAAATACAAACTTGCCAGTATTTTGTTAGTAGCCTACATAAGAAGCATCAAGAAAACTGCTTTAATTTTATTGAAAAATGTACAACACAAAAGACTATTCAATGGAAGTAGCTAGCTTCAAGAGTAATTAGATGTTTCCATGAAATTTGAAATGGTCAAAAAAGGTAGCACAATCACCTGCTCTCCTGGACATGGCTGAATGCCTGCCTGCCCTTGGGAAGCAGCAAATTCTTTGCTTTGTGGTTGGTTTTTTTTGGTTTTGGGGTTGGGTTTTTTTGCTTTTGCTTTCCCTATTAAACCATCTGTATCTCAACCCATGAGTTTTCCAGCTTTTACTCTTGCGATTCTCTCCATGACCCCACTGGTAGGTGGGTGACAAGTGGCTGTGTGAGGCTTGGCTGCTTGCTGGGGTTAAGCCACAACACAGGTACAAAGTTGCTAAGAGACTACAAAAACCATAAAGCCTCTCAGAATTTCAGAGCAACCTATAGGTCTTTTCATGCAGTAAATAAATAAGAAGAAGACAAAAAAGAAGAGTCTTAAGTGAAAAATGAATCCTAATAAAATCCCAATAATCATACAGTTAGAGCTGCAAGACAAAGACATATTATACTGGAATATGCTGTTAGAATATGTCTGTTATTCAACATTTCCTCCTCCTACCCTTCTCCAACATACTGATGCTCAAACAGTAGTGACAATCCAAGCACCCAAACATTTCCTGCAGGAACATACTAAAATTCAGGAGCTAAAAATAATCATCTACTCACTGTATAGAAAACAAAACTGTGGAAATCAGCATTGTAATTCCTCAAGCAGTTCTGCTTCAAGAGATCCTCCTGCCTTCCCTTTATCCCAAATCACTACTGGAATGATTACTGACATTTTGAGCTGTCAGAAACATACCCACAACAATAGAAACAAATCAAAAGGTATTTTGTCTGCCCTAGAATTGCAACTTAAGATCAACAGGAATGAAGACCAGGACAGAAAAAAGAGAACCACTGCAGGTATTTACACTATTTACACTATGCCATGCAGGTATTTCAACATATTGTAATGCATCTCTAAAGTCACCAATTATGTAACATTACTTTTGCTTTTCATTTCTCTGTTGTGCTGTATAGCAATAGGAACATCCATATATTTTAAGACAGTGTGGAAATGCACTGGGAAAGCAAAACAGGCAATCAGCTAATCTTCAACAGGACCTGCTTAAAGTATATTTAGGCTTGAGCCATTCATGGATATGCAACACAACAAATTATAAATGTTACTTACCTCTGTATATACATTCTCATACATGCAAACTGCTGTGGTCCCCAATTTCATTAACAACCATGGTTTTTATAATGTGATACATATTTACTGAATACTATCTTGTCTTTCACTCTCCTGAAATCTAAATTGAAGCTTCAAGTGAGAAATCCACAGGACAGTGTTACTTGGGAAGAGAATATGTGCTTTAAAATGAATGTACTTCCACAAAAGATTATCAACTATTATACTCGAGATTTCCGTAACAAAACTCAAGGTTCCAACAGTGGAAAAGTAATGGGCTTAGCAAACTTAGTCAGTATTTGTGACATTAGTAACAAATGTGTCAAAGCAAATTTATTCTTATAAAGGGCTTTTCTTTGGACCTAATTTAAACTTTGTCTTCCCAATTATGATATTGTCAAACAATGGAACAAATTACTTGTACCTCAAATGCGTAACACAACACGCCTGAGACATGAAAATAACAAAAGCCTACATTTGTTCCTAAGTTCCCTCACAACCATCAGTAAAACTGATGTGAGGTAACACGTGCTACTCAAAGCCCCTCACATACAAATCCCCTCAGAAACCAGAGCAGAGGAAACTTTACACACAGAGATGCTGCTGGAGTGCAGCATTCTGATCACTGCAGAAGCACAAGTTATTTCTCAGGGTTCAGTAAAACGATGTAACACCAAGGATTTGTGGGAGGAATTAAGTGAACAAATTGTGATTTTCAAAATTGTTGCTCAGATCCAACGTAGTTAAAACCAAACACAAACATTTCCAGCACGTTTACCTTCAGCGTGAGCATCACCAACTGCAATGAGATAACTCTGCTGAGAGTCTGTGAAATTCCAGTAGTTAGAAATTTCTCTATCAACATTTTTGGCATTCATTTAATTTTTCTTCCCTTCAGGACAGTACTAGTGCTGCACTTCTGCTATCAACAGAGCAGAAAAGCCCACTTACTATCCAGGGGAAAATATTCTTTAGCTGCTTAATCTGGTGAGTCACTATCTTCTTCAATTTTAATAAGAGCATTTCTTCTGCAGATGTCGAAGGGAAAAAATGCCTTGGAAATGATAGGAAAATTACATTTTTCAGCTAAGATTGCGACACATGCCAAGTCTATTCCCTTATCTTCACAGATGGCTGGTAAAACCCAATACAGTTTGAACAAGTAAAAATGATACTTATATTTCAAAAAGTTTCTCTCTTAGGGAAATTAAGGCACTAAATGCAACAAGTGGGGATGGGAGAGGAACTTTGGGTTATGGTTCAGTCAAATGGAAGCACATGCATACTTCCTACCATCTGTGAGAGTATGAGGGTTTTTCATACTTTTTAAACTCAAAGTTTGTTGAAATAATAATTGAAAAATGATACTTTTGAAAAAAGACACTGAATGCATCTACTACAATATAGCTATGCCAAGAGAGTCCTTAGAATAGGTGAATGAAAAAGAAATTATAAATACAATACAAAGAAAAAAATTTGTAAACACAATACAAAGAAAAAATTAAAATCAATGCCAACTAAACCACCTCAAGACAGAATGTGTGCAAGACATAAAAAGAAAAAAAATCAGTAAAAACAGGAAAACAATGCCAAAAACCAGGCAAAGTTAGCATGTCACACATAATTCTTTTATAAAAAGGGAGAACAGGAAGTTAAATATGAGCACACATATCATATGAGCATACACACAGTAAATGGTGGATAACCAAACAATATCAATACTTAAAGCGGATGTGCACAGGTTTTTTATTAGCATATAAAATTGCTGAAGAAAAGACAAAAGAAGGAAGCAGTCTACTGAATTGGTAATTCATTAAATTCACATAGATACAGATGCAATTTTAAAAAGTGTAACACAAAGGGACGCTTTTATTAACATCCGTAATCTCAACTCATTCATTCAAGAGAACCCACTAAAAATAAAATCCACAGTGGCTTTCTTGAATCTTTGTAATGTACCATGAAATCATTTTAGTAGTACTTAAGTAAGTTTTCCCTTGCGAAGATAATGCATCCTGCCAGCAATTTAAAATATGAAGTACTATAAAATTATATTCCCTGTTATATGATACTATACTTTGAAGGACCTTAGTTAAGTAAAAGATTTCTAAAAATTGCAGTTAATTACATTCTACTTCTAATTTCGCAGGATACATGTTTAAAATGTATCTAAAAGGAATATAGTACTATATTCAAGTTAGTATTTTCTTTCAGTCAAATTAAAGTAGGAAATTATTATTAGCTCAGATCTTTGAACATCCGATGCTCGAAAAAAAAAATTTAATTCTTAATGAAATTCACTTGTATTTCGAAATCCAAGAAAAATCAGCTTACAGTATTATTACAACTTTTTAGTCTATACTGAAGAAGATGTATCATCTAGGGCAGTAGGCAACATGACATTTGGGAATCCTACATTTGGGTTGATGTTTTGCACTTCTTTTGTAAGTTATACTTCTTGAGAATACAAATAGTCTGAAGATGAAGAGAGCTAAGATGTGAATGTACAGTTGTTGTGGCAAACACAAACCCATCTCAGTCCACACGTAATAAGCAATACAGTTCCCATTCCTCCGACCCAAACTCAAAGCACGCCTGCTGCTACATCATTACAGACCTCCTGCAGGCCTCATTCCATCCATGTTAGAATAGCACTGCTCTGCTGAATTTGGCTGCTAGAACTGCATTTAATCAGTCTCTGGACAGCCTCTAGCTCATACATATTTACATTTAAGCCTTAGTGGGACAGCTGTCAGCATAGCTGTAAGCACTTAAACTTCAGAGAAGTAACCGGCTGGTATTTATATCTTTAAGCCCTACTAAAATGCCTGCAACGAAGACAACATATAATTTCTTTAACAGTTAACTGAAGAGGCCATAAAACCAGGTTTATTCCAGTTCTGAAAATCCTTTTTTTCTCCCAATATTTAGCACCTTTTTAACACAAAATTTTAAAATGACACATTTCTTAATCTATTGAGTGACATCTATTTCTCAAGTCAGGTAAAATGAAGTGACAACATAATTAGTCTTGAAAGAAGATTAAACTTAACATATAGCATCCAAAAAACACCAGCTAGAAGAAAGCAAGGTGAGACACATGACATTTTAAGCCCACAATTACAGAGACCCACACAAGTTACTAATGACCAATTCTGAAACACCTATCTCCATCATCTGAAGGACTAAATTATTATTTGCTGCTTAATATACTGAAGTCCATCTTCAGTTCATATTTGTTCTAGATATGTTCCATCTTGAAAAAAAAAAATCTGGTTTTTATTTCAAATTAATCCCCAATTACCAAGTGTAGAGAAAAAGATCATTTACCAGAAGTCACTTTGTAAAATGGGAGAAGACTAATGTAACCCTACAAAACTACTATATGAAGATACATACCATAGTAGCTATTATCTTCTTGGGTTACTAATGTTTCAAGCATGCTACTCCTAAATTCTGTATCTGTTTAGAATTACTTTTCCCTCTCTAATTAGATTCTTGCTCATCTTGCTCTTTTCTTGTCTGACCCCCTTTTATTCCAGCAGCGAACAAAGAGGAACGCAGAATTGCAGAGTGCAGATATGGGCCTACATTACCTACAGCTAAAGAACATTGTGAAACAGATGTTTGCTATGTAACTGGGGAAAAAACCACACCACATTCTTCTAAAAACCATCATCACTTTCTCATGCTTCTGGTCACATTCTGTAGACTTGACTTTTCTCTCTCTAGCAGTATTCTCTACATTTTCCTTTCTCACACTAATAACTTTTGAACTGCGTTCATTGTGGCTGTCTTATGCTGAAGTACTGACAGCTGGAAAGAATGTCAAAAGACTGGCACAGCCAGCAACAGGAGTAACACAGAAGTGGTGAGTGTTCTGTAACACCCAACAGCATCTGACAAGATAAAGAACCTATGCTCGAATGTACCTGTATTAATTTCCTCCAGCAATTTTTCAATGCTTGAGTAAGAAGACGCTTTGCAAGTTCTCTGGGTAGTAACAAAGATCCAATTTACATTATGAGTCAGATAATTTTGACTATTTTCTTGCAATACTAAGAGCTACACTTCAAAGCTATGTGAAGCTATAATAAACATCAGATGTCATTGACACCTGCAGCTTCTTTACTAAATCACATCAGTTCAGGTTTACCTACTGCTTGTCAGCAATTCTAAAACCAGTTAAAAGTTCACATTCATGTGGAAATGCGGTTAAGCTTTCTACAGAGAGCAAGTAATTACACATTCTCTATGTAAATTACTAAAAATAGTGCTAATGTTAGAAGTATCAAATTTTCAAGAACTTGGGTGGTAGAGTAACACGAAAATACATTCAAAAAGAGAAGTATTAAAAGCTTTAGAAAAGACAACTGGAGATTTTCATTAAAGTATTGTTTGTTCAAAATATGATCTCTTGACATAGTGAAGCTTCAGTTGAAGCATCCCACATACATTACACACAGATGCACACCCACACACAAAGATACAGCCCCTTCTTTAAAGGGCATTAATTGCTATGGTAACTACTGCTACTGATATATAGGCAACTCCATTTATTCTATCATTACTTGCATATGCCTAGAAACACCAGAACATGTGCAAACGTAGTTCAAAATTCAAGTTTACCTGACTTTATCCAATAATTTTTTGAAACACATCAACCTTTGAAAATAAATTAGCATATATCTAAGATCTTCTCATACAAAGAAGCATGGTGAAGATTTTTCAATCACATTTACTTTAGAGCTGCAAGAGATACCTAAGATTTTGTGTTTCCATTAGTTCATTTGCTTTCTTATAATGTTTGTGTTAAAATACAGTTTGACTTACCGAACATTTTCTGGTCTCAATTTATCCAGTACCATCTCTATTAAATCAGGCCTGAATTCTTCAAGCAGATATTCAGCAGCCAATACTTCTTCTATAGGATAATACTAAAAAACAAAGCCGAGGAATATGTAGCTGAATTAAACAAAATTAAGCACGAAAAAGCTATGGTTCAGTAGAGGAAACAAAAGCAAACACTTCCGGTCACTAGATCTGTATTACTTTGGTAATTTCAAATTAGGAGCGTTTAGGATGTTTTAAAATCTCTCTCAAAACTAAACAAGATGGAGTAGAATTCTAACTATGCAATCATATTTTTCAAGTATTAGGCAATTTTACATACTGTGTATTTACCATTCATCTCTCTTAGAATATTTTATGTCTCAATATAAAAGTCACCCACCTTTAAAGGGTATTTTGGCTAAGTAAAAACAACGTGGTAAATGCTGACCCCTGCAGGATATTTCTGAAGATAAAAGAATACCAAATACTCTACTACAGAATGCATTTGGGGAAAACAAAACATAAATAAGCAAAATAAAACAAAGAAACAAAACCCCTAGGTTTCTTTAGGACTCTCTAATAATTCAACTCTTATTTACAATAATTTAGAGGAAATTATATTTCAATATCTAAAAGCATAATAAAAATTTAAACACTTTTAATGCTAACATTTTTTGTTTAGGGTCAAACTGAAAATCTCTTAAGGTATGTGGCAACTTAAGAAAAAAAGAAAAAAGCTAAAACTCATCTGAAAATGATTAACATGGTTGACAGGAAAACTTTCTTGCTAAACACCTGTTTACCAAGAGAAAATTACCAGGTGATTTAGGCACCGAGTACTTGCACTTTGCCATACAAGTGTACTTTTATCAACCAGAATTATCACAAAATGACTTTCTGAATTATCTACAGATAGATAATTCAGAAATACTTTTTTTACACAAAAAAGTACAGTGGAATGACTTCCAGGACAGAGAGTAAGTCACAAAAAGGATTCTGGAAAAGAGAAAGGGTGGTGGGGGGTGGAGATCAAGGACAATGAACCAAACTTGTGTTATTAAAAATTCAAATGTGCATGCTAAAGATCCAGAATTTGATGCTCATTTAACTACTAAAGCAGAACAAAAATTACCATTCATACTGTAAAGCAAAGCAAAAAAAAAGACAGTTAAAAAAAAAAAAAAAAAGGTCCTGATTCAATGCCCTGCTCTTTGGAACATTGCTGGCAGCTTCCTGGCCTGATTTTTGGAGACAGCAATTTTAATCAGAAATGACCCAATAAATAAAAGCCACTGAAAAACTGTTTCAGAAGTCTATTTGTCAGTGATTTTAGGCATTTGACACAACAAAAGCAAGAGACAGCATGCCAAGCAGAAGCTCTTTAAATATCCATTTACATGTTTTCAGCCAAGTCTAATATGCTTATTAGCAAACAGAAAGAAAATTTGAAAATTAAGCATAATTTTAGATTTTAGAGATTAAAGGTCTACAACCAGTAACAGAAATTCTTGCAAAGAAACCAAAAATTTCTCTGAATAGATGCAGACATTAGCTATGCAATGAAGAATGGCCGCAACATATAAAAGCTGCATAATTTCACTAGACAAAAAAACCCTCAGCAAACGCCCCTAAATCTCTCATTAGCACAAAACGAGGGAATTTTGCAAGAAGCATTGAAGACCAAGTAAAAGCTACATGATGATTCTTTCAGCACCAATATGCAATCACACCAATAAAGTCAAGCATTTGTAATTTGCAATCTTCATACAAGCATTTCTGCTCACTGCAGTATTTCAACACTAAGGAACACATTGTTTATGATAAAATATTATTTGTCTAATATTTCCCTAGAGCACACTTAGCTACCAGACAAACAAAATGGCAAGGTATGTCCTAAGAAACACTGAAACTGATCAAACAGCACCTCCAGTCACTGTATAATCAGTTCTACCAAGTACAGAAGGATAAAATGGTATAGTGAACAGAATGTGACTTACTGACTGCCAAAACTAAGGGCTGTGCAGCACACAAAAAGTGCAAAGGACCTTCACATATGCCTGCATTTATTAAGTGGATAATCAAACACACTGTTAAATTATTATTATTAGAAAATACAACAACCAAACAAAACCAACCCCCTCCACTTACATGCAACATTCCTCCAAGCTTTGATGTGTAACCTCGTGGTCGTTCCTTATCTTTAAATCTGAATGCCACAGCATTTAGATCCTAGAAAACAATGTGGGAATGATTGAAGAGCATAAATTAAAGCCTATTTTAAGAATAATTAATGGCTACTGAATTCCTTTATATAATGAAAGAAAAGGAAGCATTTTTGCTGTATCCATTTTATAGCAGACAAATATCTAATATAAGCTTTCAGTAATATTCAAGTTGCATCAAACTCACAAGCAATTTGGGATAGTCTCATAATATGAAGTGTGATACAAGTCTTGTAAGCAGTTTTCACACAGCCTCATCTCTCACATATTTAAATTTCCTGATAATTTGAAAAGACACCAACTCTGATCCAACCAGTACACAGTGTTCCAGGGTAATGTTTGTCACATGTTAACGAACTGAAGCCTCTCTCTCTTCCTTTTCCCTTCCTTTTGTTCAGTCAGCCAAGAGTAAGTTTGGAGACAGAAAAAGTGTGTTTCTTTTTGCTGTCTCAGCCACAGAAATAGAACACATCATTCTTAGGATACAATGGCAGGGGTGAATTAAAGAGATCTAAGACTTTAAAGCCAGTGAAAAGGACAGCCCATCCTTCCACGAAACCATGCAGAGAGACTGATTAACCCAACAATTCAGCTGCAAGTAAACTCAGAAAGGTTCTTTTCACACTAGTTTGCCAGCTCTCTGACTCACCCCACAGTCTCAGCAGGGCTGGGGCTGAGAGAAGACGAGCAAGGGAAAGGCACAGGGATGAGACAGAAGGATGGAATGACCTTTTCTAAACCTTGTATTTGCTTACTCTGTCAGTGAAACAAATCCATTGGGACTTTTACCAGAGGATAACAAGACCTGAGACTACTTTCACAGGTATACAGTGTCAAAGTGTATGACACAAAGCTAACCCAGCTGCAGAATTTCTACAGAGAGACTCAACAGTTTGGATCAAAGCTGAGACAGGAAAAGAAATCTTTACCCAAGCATATGTACTAAACCAATGAGACTATATATATATATATACACATATATATATATAAAAATAAAATTGGGCTTGCTTCACACTGACACTGAGAAGAGCAGCACTACCTAAAAAGACACTTTACATTTTTGCTCTGTGTACACAGAACTATCCAGGCTTGTAAGAAGCATGAACAGTTCAGCAAAGACTGACATGTACTGCCAAAGTACTTCATGAAAAGCCTTTAGTTGACTTCTAAAAAATGAGGGTAACAAAAGGCAGATTCAATGTCCTATTGCCTTTACAATCTCAACTATACAATTTGACACATGAAAGAAGGGAGGGGTAGAATAGCAGCCATTTCAATTTCCAGTTTAATGTTGTTCCTCACAGTAAATATTTCCCCCCTTTTCCAGTGAAGACTAAGCAAAGTCATGTAAAATCCTTGTGGACAAAACAAGATCCTTCTTCCTTCCCCTCTACTACTCTCTTGTAACTCCCAGCTCTCTAAGAGCATTTCCTACCTATGTTAAGACAATGTATTCTAATGTACTTGTTATTTGTGTCATGTTGCATCTTAAAAATTAATGAACTTAATTACCATGTGATTATTAAATGCTAGTTACAAAGTCAAATAATCTAATAATAAAAAAAAGATTGTACAAAGACAACCACCACATATGGTACAGTCCCAATTACTTACCTTGCACTCTTGGAAAACCCATTCTTGAGGTCCTTCTGTACGTAGTTTTTGAATATATTGAAACATGTGCAAAATAATATCTTCTACATGCACTGAAAAGAAAAAAATACTTAATAATTCACTCAGTTCTGCACAGAGAAAAAAAATAATGAACATAAATACAGTTTTATTTTTAATTACATGCCGATACATCAAGATCTTCAAGTACATCTGCAATAGCTAAGCTTGCTTTTCTCAGACATGAATTTAAGGTAGGTGTTCATGTCCCCAACTAATTCCAAGAACTGCACTGAACAGCTCCTTATCTGAAAGTACTGATTTACAATATAATTTAACTCAGGTCTAAATAGTATGAATAAGTAGCACACAAAGGTATTAACAGCTCTTCTTTTAAAGAAGTTTATTTAAGGTATTTAATTAACTAATTTAATAAAATTTTAAATAAGTTGATTTCTTTTGTTAGGTGTTAGCATACTTAGAGGAACTAAACACAGAATAATAACAAATTAATTAAAATAAACTAGGTTTCATTCTATAATAACAATTAGTCTCCAGATACAAACACAAAACCATCACATCAGCAATAACACAGAACACAGACACAGCGCTTCACTTACAAAGCCCTTCTTCTGTCAAATCCACGTTAATGATGAAAAACATGAAACCTCTAGCACCTTCCTTCTGGCCTCCAACAAGAGTATTTACCCATCCTATGTCATTAAAAAGAAACTATATTACATAAACAAATCTGTAACAATTTATGCAACTTTTTGCAAGCTTCAGCAACGTAATTATTTTAAAACCCATTTTGATTCATTTACATGTTTTCCTTTACTTCTGTAATGCCTACAGCAACAGTGCAAGTCAAACGTAACACAGATCTATCTGATTTTGTACTCAGAGTAATATAACAAACTCAGGATCATTTGATTACTGGATAATTGACTTCTGTTTGGAACAGAACATAAAGTAAACATAAAGAATGTAAACAGATATAAAGTAAAATACCAAATGTACACCACTGTAATCTTCCAGACAATAAGGGACCTGACAGTAATCTCAAACTTAGTGAAAGAATAGAGACAAGATCATTAAGCTGAAGTTCATATAACCCTCTAAACAAGGCACATAAAGGGGAGTCCAAGAAATAATAGCCTCAGCAGCCTGAGTGACCATTACCTATTTATTCCTACCTGCTGCAGAAACAAAAATAAAGCACAGAATGACTTAGAGTTCAAACTACTCAAATAGATGAAGGCTTTAACATATAGAGGTCTATCTTAAGTGAAATGTAACTAAACTTTTAAAAACTGTGTGATCAAATATCTTTCAATTCTCTATCCTCAAAGGACTTACCTTTGGCTTTAAGCTCTGATAGAAGACTCCCCGGGCCCTCATGCCCAATCAGATGGCCAAGGTAATGGCCAGGGTTTGATTTATAGTACTTCTGAAGGTCTGGTATAGGAAATGTGACATAAAGATTTCTAATGTCCTTAATGGGTACCACTTTGTAAAGTTGCTGAGGGGAAAAATAAACAAGGAGACCCATAAACAAAGGGAGACTCATTTACTGTATTCATGTCAGAGCATGTATTATGCTCCCTTTACACACATACATGTTACAAACATAACTCCCAAATCTCAAAAGTACCTAAAACTTAGGGCAACACTTCAGTCATTCATGATACAGAGAAAATTAATTATCTGACAGTTGCTTACAGCTGCAACCGAATGTGCAACCTTTACTATAAACTATACAAAACTATACTAAGCATGGAAAAGTGGGTGGAAAATCAATAAAGAAATATGGAATTTAACAGGGACATTGATAAAAGAGTAGTGAAGTGCACAATGTATTACTGAAAGATAAAAAGTAACATTTAAAATATACACTCTGGGTGGAAGACTTATCTCTGTACATACTCGGAGATGCTCTTCTTGGAAAGGATGTTCAGGAAATTCTGGTATAGGGACATTTTTATTCTCTACTTCTGAAAATAACTTCACCACTAAGCAAGTCAGCTCATCCAAGGATTCTAGAATAAAGAAACATTAGGGAAAACACAGTCATTTTATAGGGATTCTGACAAACTTTTTTTTTTTTTTGTGTATTATTTGGAAGAGTCATGAATTATACAGAAAAGTATAATGTATAATAGAAGTAATAAAAGTATAAAAGCTTTAATGGTGTTATGATTTTTAATTTCAGAGAAAAAAAAATCATTTTTAAATTTTGAACTGTAACATGCTTGAAGCACCATGCTTATTAAAGGAAGGCTTCAATCATGATTAAAATAAATCCTGTAACTGAGAATATATCTTTACATTTATACAGATTAAACTGAAAGATACATCAGATACTGAACACTTACAAAAATAAGTATTTCAGAAAACAATTAAGGGACACAGAATTACAGCTGCAAATTTTCTGTGAGTGAAAGCAACTTTGCCAAAACTTGAATTTTCTTTAGCCTCAGCTCATGTCCAGTACTTCAGGTATGCTGTGAGCCAGGTCTATCCTTAGCACCCAAAAGACACACACCTGTGACTTGTTCAAGCACTTGTAATTTTACATCCATTCTAATTTCAGTCTATACTGCAGTACTTTGCAAGAATGAGAGAAGACCTTTTATGCAGAAAGAATATGATGATGTGCATTAACTCACCTAAACTGACCTAGACCATTTCTGTTGAAATTCTGCCTTTAAAATTGCTTTCTGCCTTAATAAATGCATTTTGGAGCACTTCTCAAAGTGAGCATAAGATAAGAAAGATTTCTCTGACAATTTTAGTGAAAGACTTCCAAGGGTGGGCATTGCAAGAAACAAAACATCAGTTTCTTGGACGTCTCAAAGTACAACCTTAATCCTTGTAAGATTTCTAAAAGCAGTTACCTTGTTATCAAAACAATCCCAGTTCGATTGAGAAAGTAGAATCTTTCCTGCCCAATATATGCATGCTCCTGCACTACATTAACAGTACTGTGCAGGGGTGAAAAACTAACACAACAGTGTAAACCAAGAGGGTTCACTATATATCAAAATTTTGTGAACTGCATGTTATTCTATCTAAAAACACCAGGTTTTATGAATATTAGCAAAATAAACATTCATTTAATTTTGCAGGGACAGTTTTCTTTAGTACAGATTTACAGTTGCCAAGGTGACTCTTACTGAAAAAGTTTCCATGTCCAATTCCTCAGTGAACGTGCTTTTCCTGAGATAAAAAGCTCGTTTTCCTCCATTCATACTCACCATCTGAGCATTACTGTGAAACACCATACAAACACCAGTCTGCCAGCACGTTTTCAAAAAGCAAACAGTTTTCAGCACACTGTTATTAAGCTTTTGGCAAACCTACACAAAATATCATCTCAGCTCCTGAAGGTTCTAAGAAGTTGGAACCTCCATTTTTTTTCCAAATATATACATAAAGTCTTACTCAACCAACAAAATAAACTCACCTCTTCCTAAGACACAAATAGCCATTAAATTTGATGAATAATAAGTAGAATGGAACTTCAGTAGCTCTTGCCTTACATCTATTCCTTCTTGAGTTGGTCTAGTTTCCAGAGTGAATTTGTTCCCTGTAACATAAAAACAATTAACAATATTTGATGTTTAACAATATTTAATGTTTATGAACTTACAGATCAAAAAGAAATATATAAACTAATCAGTCTGCTTTCCTTTGGATGGATAATAATTTTTTAAATCATCAATATGCATAATAAGAAAACTGGATCAATATTGTCTTATGTTTTAAATATTCTGTCTATATGCCTCACCATCTGCAGAAAAATGAAATGCTGAAGTTTTAGACAAACCTACCCTTTTACTCCCATAGCATCAACAGGTAAGTTAAAATAAAATAACATATAGTTAAAGCTTCAGTCAGTAACTGTGCTGTTACAGTACTGGAGCACACTAGGAAGCAGTAGTCAGAAGACACCTCACAGATGTAGGAAGATGGACACTAGCCAGTGCAGAAGTATATGGAAAATTACTTGACACAGAGGGTAATGACGGAGAAGAATCACCATCACAAGCATTAATTCAGGGAGATCAGTGAAGGATGTCTGGGGAAAAAATGCACACCCTTAAAAAGAAAATTGGAAGGTGCATTTGTTTCTATGGACAGACAAGGAATAATAGGTTTGCTGACCAAACAGGGTGCACAGCAATGAGGAATGACCTGAAGCATCAAAGGGAGTATTTCTCCTACTCTGCTAGATTAACAACATCTCAGCTGACCAAAAGGAAACAGTAAGGATGCCAAATGCATCGCAGTTGTCATCTCTTTGGGTAAGTAAAAACCATCAAAGCTGAGCTCTACTTCTGCAAAGTCATACCTACTGGAAGGCTATATGCTGTAATTTAATTTCAGAATCAGAACCTAATCTAAGGATAAAGGAATATGACTATTACTGTTGAATTTGAGCACATTTTGGGTGCTCTCCCCAAGAAAACATTTCACTTGTGTGAGCTCGACAACCTTCTTAAACTGTACAAAACTATTTCTGCAATTTTCACTTATGTTTTCTGTGTGCTACATAAAATTTGAATAATGTCTTCAGTAACAGATTACAGAATGTACTTTGAACACCTGCCTACTAATTCACAACTCCCAAGGCACTATTTTAGGATTTACCTGTTTGGACAGTGGAGTTATAGTTCTACTTTCACAGACAGCCTGTCTTTACTGGTCAACCTGCTCCTGTGGCAGATGGATACCAGACCCATAAATACACTCTCCATCAACAGATGTAAAGGTACATCTTGTCTTTTTAGAGACAGAGGAAGAAACCACTGCCTTAAAGCCCATTATCTGCTTTCCCATCTTCCTACTGTGCCCAATATTTCAGTCAATTATCCATAAAGCAAACTGACCCATCCACAAAACACATTTTTGAGCACATTATACTCAATGATTAAACAGTGCAGTCCTGTTACTTTGAAGGTTTCAAAAATAAATTCAAGTAGAAAATAATGCCTATCAAAAAAAACACCCAACATTTAAACTTCTACCAAAGCATCAAACATTTGTGGTTTTGTCCAGAACTACGGTATCTTAACTTTAACGCTTCTTGAATTGACATTTTGTGGTGTTTATTTTAAATTGTTACTAAGCATTCTGTGAATACTTTAGCCTGAACAGAAAACAAAAATATAGCCACAGGACTGGGATTTGTCCAAGATCATTTTGTCTATCCATCTCCTACTGTTGTGCTCTATGGTTCAGATTTTGTTTCTATATTCTGACTTGGTAATTTTCACAGTATTTTGCTGATCTTTCTGATTTGACCTAGTCGCTGTCATCTAGTCTAAATGCAATATTAAATAACAAAAAGCACTGTGGCTAACAACAATTTAAACAGAATTTGTTTACTTTGTTATACACAAAGACTTAACAGTACCACATGATGACAAATCCAGCAACCGGAAAACAGCACTCACTGCAGTAATTATCACAATCGTAATGGTTGCTTCATCACTGTACTCAAAGTCTTGGATCACTCCCTATGCTTTTGTCTAGCTCTGTTTAGCCTACGATGTGAAAAATGTGATAAAGTTCCATAATAAACACGTATGGAGAGGAAAATAAGGGAATTGTTACAGTCTGTCTGTAGCAATTTTATATAAACAATAATACCATGTATGTTATACAGAACTCCACTGGATAATTATATTCTGACAAACCTGTTCCAAATTTACTGAAGGGATGATTGGGGTTTCCAGTAGCCTTCTCCAATTGAAACAACCTCCAGGCATCATTCATCAGATTCTTCTCATGCTCAGAATCAACAGCATTCACTTCCCTATCTTTGCAACTTTCATCAAACAGGGGACACAGGAAAAACTGGGCAAATCTAAAGAGAAAAAATTTAGTTCAAGTCCAGAGTACTGTACATAAATTGTAACAGAAAATTGTGAAGCTTGGTACCTCCTGAAAACAGCTGAATACATTATTTTATTAATGCATAACTTACAAATTCTGTAAGTTTTGACACTGATTTAGTTTTCTTATTTCTCAATTTCTTTGTTTAAAAATGCAGACAACAACATGTTCATCACAGAAGGTAGCACAAGAATCAAGGCCCTTATATCACAATTCCCACAGTGGAAATTTCTCTTTATTTTGAGGTTTAGCTGCAAGAGGCTCTTAATTTCACCAATCAAGTAAGTCTTTTGATATATCCAGGGAGAAGCCAAAGAGAAAACTCACTCTACCTCATTGACTACACACCTTTCAATTTCTGTCCCCTCCCACAAAACACTGAGATTTCAACAAGTTCCCTCTACTAAGAGTATCCTTAAATATCTCCAGACTTCATCCCTGTTTTGCTGTCAATAAGGATCCCATGGGAAGCACAGCATTTGATTGCACCATCCCAGTATTTGCACAACATGTAAATTCATGATCATATTCTGTGCCCCACATTTCCAAAAATATGCAGTGTAAATGCAACACTTAAAATCAAAAAATTCTGTCTCGATGAAGAACTCTCCTAGATGAAAAAAAACTGAGTAAGACTTTCAAACTGAAAAACATCTGGTTGTCAATTTTAACAAAAGATGGTTTTTACCTGTTTTTTAATATCATAAAGATAGAACTATCAAAAAACTTTAACACTAATAAATTCAAGTAGAACCTCTGTAACAAAAATGTAAATACTAAAAAAATGTGTTTACCTGTCCAGTGCACCTTCTAGATGTTCATGTGACACATCAAAGTAATAGTTGGTATGTTCACCACTCGTGAAAGCATTTGAGCTCCCAGCATGCTCACTTAGAAACTGGCTGTACTCATTTTCTTTTGGATATTTCTTGGTTCCCAGGAACAACATATGCTCACAAAAATGACTAAGCCCAGCAATGTTGGGGGGATCAGACAAGGATCCTGCAAGAGGAAAAATTTCATGTAACCATTCATAAAAAGTAATACTAAAACATTAAGTCTTTTAAAGTACTTTATATTATAGTATGTTGCTTCAGGCAATTATATCAATTCTGTGGTTGTAAGAAGATACTTGTGCAACTCCAGTCAACTAAACTTAATCTTCAAAAAAATATTTTGAATATTAAAATTAGTATTAAAATTAGTAACTGAACCAATCAGTGTCTCAAATTGCCTCTCCAGATCAGCTTGCACTTCCTTATACAGAAGATTTTCAATTGAAGTCCATGACTCATAACCTTTAAAGACCTGGCAAATCACATGGTTCTGAAATCTATACCTCGACTTCAATAAATGCATTGTGTTAAGAGGCAGCAATTGCCAACCATAATTAAAGAGGTATTTATCCTATGGTTTATAGGATGAGTGATAACCTGTACTTGCCTGAACACAGGCAGCTATGGATTACCAGCTAGTAGGTGTGAAGGCAAACAGATTAAAAGACACCAATGATTTGGAAGAATGGAAGACAGAAAGGCGGAAGTTTGAAGAGTGGCAGTCCTGCCTCGGAGTGTGCACTGGGAGAGTGGAGATGAAGGCAACAGATACATCTCCTCCAGCTCATGTGCAGGAACTGGATGCTGCCGTTGGCTATCACTGTCACAGGACCTAAACAAAACCACATTTGGGATGCTCTGAACTAGGTAACGATCTGGGACAGCCATCCCTGTAACAAAAAAGGCCAGAAGTTTTTGAAGTGCCTCTATTACTTCTGCCCTAACACAAAGAGGAGAGCAGGAGCTGTCAACTACGGACATGGCAAGAGGGTGTTTAGGTTATGCATCGTACTTTCCAATCAACTGAAAAACTACACAAGATTGAGATATACCTCAGATATAAGGCAAGGCTTCCATTATTCCAAAGAGTCAAAGTAATTGCCTTCCCCTCCTATTTCCCATATTTCTGTTTGCACACATAAGCACCACAGAAGTCAGTGAGTGCCTCTCCAACTTCTCTAGCACTACAGCATTTTCTCACCTCTACACATCAACAACTTAACATGGAAAAAACAGTCTGACATGACAGATGGAGCTGTCTGAAATAATTGCACTTCCACCCGCCCCTTTTCTGCTTACAAAACATCTTTCATAACATGAAACTTAATGGTTAAAAGCAGTCTTTCAAGTGACTGAGCTACACTTGAGTAAACACAGAGTACAGTAAGAGCATTTAGCTCTAGTAATTTTCAACTTGTGTCAAAGAATTAAATAAACTATAAATTAAAATAAAAGGCTAGGCTGCCAACTGCATACCACTCCTGTCAGTTTATTTGCATCAAGATACCAAAACATGAAGCATTTTCATTAATGACATAATGAACACAACATGAATTGAATACCTATGTGGACATCAAGCGCTGCTGAGGACTTATCTGTGGTGGGGTCACTAATGAGAAGAGCTTTAATGCCATTTGCCAATTCCAGTCCACGATATTCTCGTTTATCCTCGGGAGATTTGATAATTTCATTTGTTATTCTCTTAATAGCTGGATTGTTCATGTTGTTGCTTGTCTCCTTCTGAAACCTTAAAGAAAACAGAAGAAATTTCTTATTATTTTCACTTAAGCCTCACTAATATTTTAATATTATGTTAGACAATACATGGTAATACCAAGAGTTAGAAGTTCTATTATGTGCAAAATTCACCGAACTTGCCTAAAATTCAGATCCTGAAAGATATTGCTGCTAAAACAAGAAAAAAACATTGAAGACCAAGAAACATAATAAAGATGTAATAATAAAGAAACATAATAAAGATCCCTTAACTGAATGCTTCAAGTAGCACACGCACTGTGAATAACCCAAATTTAATAAATGCCAATTATTCAATTATGATAAAAATTAAATAAAATTAAGCATATACTGCTATCTCAAGTACACTTTCAAACTTCAGGAAAGTATTTAATGTATCTGAATTGTTGATTATATTATGAGTGTTGTAACTCTGATTATTAAATCAATAAAATTTTACTGACAGACCACTGGATTTGTACACTCAAGCAAGAAATGGTGACATTGTTTGCAATAGTGCCATAAAAATACAAAGACTGCAAAACTGCCGTGACAAACAGGAATAGATTGTCTCACACATTTAAACTTCTATCATTATTTTAACAGATACTACAAGACACCCTTCTTTAAATGAACAATTCTGAAATGCTAAGAAACTAAGGGTGGCTGATTCAGAACCTGAATGTCTCCAAGCAAAAGCTTATAAACAATATGAAATGTGCAGTTCAATGCATTTTAGAAGAAAACATATAAACTAGTAAAACACAGTTTTCTCACTATGAAATACTTTAAAAAACAAAAGAGAGCAGTCAAATGTAATCACTAAACAGTAGCCGAAATACTGAATTTAAACTTAAATATGTACACTCTCATTTAGAGTGCTTGTTTATCCACTAGTTTACCCTGTGCTCAGGCTAATCCCTGCTTGGAACACCTATAGGCCTTCTTCCACTGAAAAAATGCAGATACCACTGAAATATAAAGATTACTTCAAGTACCACAACATCTCTGTTTCTCTGCATCAACAGCACTGATACAAACCATGCTAACAATTAAGAGATGCCTCCATGTACAAAGTTCAGAGTGTTAAGAAATACTCTACCAAACATAAGATACTGTGTAAAATTTTTGAAATGAGAATAGATACTTTTCATATATGAAAACCAGTAACTAAACTGTTCCTAATTGTTCCTGATTTGCACACAAGTTGGATTTACAAATCTAAGTATGCAGGAGAACAAGGACATCCCTTAATCTCCTTGGATTCCATATCTACTACTGAACACCTATACCTTGGTTTTCAGCTAGAATATTCTATCTCAGTAAGATATTAGTTGTTGTCAGACGACACATTACATACTATAAACTACTCGAGTTGTGCGGTTTTTTAAATGTTATACAATTTCCTTGTCATCTGATATCTCCTTGTTATTTCTACACCACATCACTAAGCCACAGAACTTTACTGTTTGTTCAGATGACTCATCTTTCCAATGTGATTCATCAAATTACACAGCTATGAAACCTTATGAGATTTCAATTGATGTCCTGTGAAGCTGTACACCTCCACTTGACTTTGTTATGATTACCTACTTCGGCCTTCTTCATAAGCTACTTCCAGCTTGGTAGTGAAATTCCAGTACAGGAAAAACCTACAGTTTTCAAAAGGATGGTATCACTAATTAAGCCTTCAAACCAAGGACTGAAATTTGTATCTCCACCTTCACTGTTATTTCAGTGGGCATTGTGAATACAACATTCTCTAATTCCAATGGGTTTGCATGATTACCTATGATTATTTTGCTGCAAAGTGAATCATAGTACAAGACAACTTGAATAAAAGCAAGGGCTAATCAACGATGCAATACTCCTGGAAGGCAAATACATCAAAAGGACAAGACCAACACCTTCCTGCTTAAGTACTGTTCCTCCTGCTGATATGTTACTACAATATAAAAATGAGAAGAAAAACATTCACTTTAGAGAGAACTTTTATACCATTACATTTTCTTAAAGAGTAAACTGTAATACCCAATACTAAACATTCCTTCATATGACTGTTTTCTCGTACAGCTTTCAAATAACTGCAATTGCTTTATAAAAATACCACATTCCATTCTTTCACACCAGAATCCTAAAAGTCTATAAATCACTTTTTGACAATAGAACTGCTTTTAACCACAGGAGAAAGAGAGGGAAAAA